>JACSOB010000183.1:0-44993 GCA_019677175.1 Bombus sylvicola | reverse complement strand
ATACCATATAACGTAATACGTTATAACTTATACCATATAACGTATTACGTTATAACGTTATACCATATAACGTTATACGTTATACGTATACCTTATAACTATTACCATATAACGTAATACTTATAACGTTACCTATACCGTTATACCATATAACGTAATAGTTATAACTTATACCATATAACTTATACGTTATAACTTTTACCAATAACGTAATACATATAACTTATACCTATATTAGTTCTATAACGTTATATATAACGTATACTTATAACGTTATACCATATCGTCTTATAACATTATACTATAACTAATATTAACGTTTTTTTTTACTTACTTTTTCTATACTTTATGTATAACTTATACATATACTAATACTATAACTTATAACGTACATATAATAATACTTATAACTTATACCATATAACGTAATACTTATAACGTTATACCATATAACGTAATACGTTATAACGTTATACCATATAACGTATTACGTTATAACGTTATACCATATAACGTAATACGTTATAACGTAATACGGTTTGTTTTATAACTTATACCATATAACGTAATACGTTATAAAGTTATACCATATAACGTTTTACCATATAACTAATACTTATAACGTTATACTATAACGTATTACGTTATAACGTTATACCATATAACGTAATACGTTATAACGTTATACCATATAACGTTATTATAACGTTATACTATAAATATATACGTTATACCATATAATTCGTATTCGTTATAAACTTATACCATATAACGTAATACGTTATAACGTTATACCATATAACGTAATACGTTATAACGTAATACCATATAACGTATTACTTATAACTTATACCATATAACGTAATACGTTATAACTTATACCATATAACGTTATGTTATATAATATAACGTTATACGTTGCCGTTTTCTATTATAACGTTATACCATATAACTTATGTTATATAACGTAATACGTTACTTATACTATAACTATTACGTTATAACGTTATATATAACGTATTACGTTATAACGTTATACCGTATACGTTCATACTTTTATACATTATACTATTACTTTATTATACATATAACTATTACGTTATAACGTTATACCATATAGTATTATAACTTATAGTATATATATAACTTATACCATATAACGTTATGCCATATAACGTATACTTATAACTTATACCATATAGTGTGTATAACTAATACCTATAACGTTATACCATATAACGTATACTTATAACGTTATACCATATAACTATTACTTATAACTTATACCAATAACTATTACTTATAACGTTATACCATATAACGTATTACGTTATAACGTTATACCATATAACGTAATACTATATAACTTATACCATATAACGTTTATAACGTTATACCATATAACGTAATACGTTATAACGTTATACCATATAACGTATTACGTTATAACGTTATACCATATAACGTATTACGTTATAACGTTATACCATATAACGTATTACGTTATAACGTTATACCATATAACGTATTACGTTATAACGTTATACCATATAACGTATATACCATATAACGTAATACGTTATAACGTTATACCATATAACGTATTACCTTATAACGTAATACCATATAACGTTATACCGTATAACGTTATACCATATAACGTATTACGTTATAACGTTATACCATATAACGTAATACGTTATAACGTCCATATAACGTTATACGTTATAACGTTATACCATATAACGTATTACGTTATAACGTTATACCATATAACGTAATATATAACGTTATACCATATAACGTTATACCATATAACGTATTACGTTATAACGTTATACCGTATAACGTTATACCATATAACGTATTACGTTATAACGTTATACCATATAACGTATTACGTTATAACGTTATACCATATAACGTATTACGTTATAACGTTATACCATATAACGTATAACGTATACTATAACGTTATACCATATAACGTATTACGTTATAACGTTATACCATATAACGTATTACGTTATAACGTTATACCATATAACGTATTACGTTATAACGTTATACCATATAACGTATTATACGTTATAAACGTTATACCATATAACGTATTACGTTATAACGTTATACCATATAACGTTATACCTTATAACGTTATACCATATAACGTATTACGTTATAACGTTATACCATATAACGTATTACGTTATAACGTTATACCATATAACGTAATACGTTATAACGTTATACCATATAACGTTATAACGTAATACCATATAACGTATTACGTTATAACGTTATACCATATAACGTATTACGTTATAACGTTATACCATATAACGTTATAACGTTATACCATATAACGTAATACGTTATAACGTTATACCATATAACGTATATTATAACGTTATAACGTTATACCATATAACGTATTACGTTATAACGTTATACCATATAACGTATTACGTTATAACGTTATACCATATAACGTATTATGTTATAACGTTATACCATATAACGTTATACCATATAACGTATTACGTTATAACGTTATACCATATAACGTTATACCATATAACGTATTACGTTATAACGTTATACCATATAACGTTATACGTTATAACGTAATACGTTATAACGTTATACCATATAACGTATTACGTTATAACGTTATACCATATAACGTATTACGTTATAACGTTATACCATATAACGTATTACGTTATAACGTTATACCATATAACGTATTACGTTATAACGTTATACCATATAACGTATTACGTTATAACGTTATACCATATAACGTATTACGTTATAACGTTATACCATATAACGTTATCGTTATAACGTAATACCATATAAACGTTATACCATATAACGTATTACGTTATAACGTTATACCATATAACGTATTACGTATAACGTAATACGTTATAACGTTATACCATATATAACGTATTACGTTATAACGTTATACCATATAACGTATTACGTTATAACGTTATACCATATAACGTATTACGTTATAACGTTATACCATATAACGTATTACGTTATAACGTTATACCATATAACGTATTACGTCGTTATAACGTTATACCATATAACGTATTACGTTATAACGTTATACCATATAACGTATTACGTTATAACGTTATACCATATAACGTATTACGTTATAACGTTATACCATATAACGTATTACGTTATAACGTTATACCATATAACGTATTACGTTATAACGTTATACCATATAACGTATTACGTTATAACGTTATACCATATAACGTATTACGTTATAACGTTATACCATATAACGTATTACGTTATAACGTTATACCATATAACGTATTACGTTATAACGTTATACCATATAACGTATTACGTTATAACGTTATACCATATAACGTAATACGTTACGTTATAACGTTTTACCATATAACGTATATACGTTATAACGTTATACCATATAACGTATTACGTTATAACGTTATACCATATAACGTATTACGTTATAACGTTATACCATATAACGTTATACGTTATACGTTAACGTAATACCATATAACGTTATACCATATAACGTAATACCTTATAACGTATTACGTTATAACGTTATACCATATAACGTAGTATATACGTTAACGTATATACCATATAACGTTATGTAATATAACGTATTACGTTATAACGTTATACCATATAACGTATTACGTTATAACGTTATACCATATAACGTTATGTTATAACGTATTACGTTATAACGTTATACCATATAACGTATTACGTTATAACGTTATACCATATAACGTTATGTTATATAACGTATTACGTTATAACGTTATACCATATAACGTATTACGTTATAACGTTATACCATATAACGTATTACGTTATAACGTTATACCATATAACGTATTACGTTATAACGTTATACCATATAACGTATTACGTTATAACGTTATACCATATAACGTATTACGTTATAACGTTATACCATATAACGTATTACGTTATAACGTTATACCATATAACGTATTACGTTATAACGTTATACCATATAACGTATTACGTTATAACGTTATACCATATAACGTAATACGTTATAACGTTATACCATATAACGTAATACGTTATAACGTTATACCATATAACGTATTACGTTATAACGTTATACCATATAACGCGTTATACCATATATCGTATTACGTTATAACGTTATACCATATAACGTATTACGTTATAACGTTATACCATATAACGTTATGTTATATATACTATAACGTATTACGTTATAACGTTATACCATATAACGTATTACGTTATAACGTTATACCATATAACGTATTACGTTATAACGTTATACCATATAACGTATTACGTTATAACGTTATACCATATAACGTTATACGTTATAACGTTATACAAAACGTATTATAATTATATAACGTATTACGTTATAACGTAACCATATAACTATTACGTTATAACGTTATACCATATAACGTATTACGTTATAACGTTATACTATAACGTATTAACGTTATACATTAATTGCGTTATACGATAATATAACGTATTACGTATAACGTTATACCATATAACGTTTTACGTTATAACGTTATACCATATAACGTATTACGTTATAACGTTATACCATATAACGTATTACGTTATAACGTTATACCATATAACGTATTACGTTATAACGTTATACCATATAACGTATTACGTTATAACGTTATACCATATAACGTATTATGTTATATAACGTATTACGTTATAACGTAACATATATAACGTATTACGTTATAACGTTATACCATATAACGTATTACGTTATAACGTTATACCATATAACGTATTACGTTATAACGTTATACCATATAACGTATTACGTTATAACGTTATGTTATATAACGTATTACGTTATAACGTTATACCATATAACGTATTACGTTATAACGTTATACCATATAACGTATTACGTTATAACGTTATACCATATAACGTATTACGTTATAACGTTATACCATATAACGTTATATTATATAACGTATTACGTTATAACGTTATACCATATAACGTATTACGTTATAACGTTATACCATATAACGTATTACGTTATAACGTTATACCATATAACGTATTAAGTTATAACGTTATACCATATAACGTATTACGTTATAACGTTATACCATATAACGTATTACGTTATAACGTTATACCATATAACGTATTACGTTATAACGTTATACCATATAACGTATTTACGTTATAACGTTATACCATATAACGTATTACGTTATAACGTTATACCATATAACGTATTACGTTATAACGTTATACCATATAACGTATTACGTTATAACGTTATACCATATAACGTATTACGTTATAACGTTATATCATATAACGTATTACGTTATAACGTTATACCATATAACGTATTACGTTATAACGTTATACCATATAACGTATTACGTTATAACGTTATACCATATAACGTATTACGTTATAACGTTATACCATATAACGTATTACGTTATAACGTTATACCATATAACGTATTACGTTATAACGTTATACCATATAACGTATTATTATATAACGTTATACGTTATAACAGCTCGTTATAACGTTATACCATATAACGTATTACGTTATAACGTTATACCATATAACGTATTACGTTATAACGTTATACCATATAACGTATTACGTTATAACGTTATACCATATAACGTGTATTACGTTATAACGTTATACCATATAACGTTCTGTTATACCATATAACGTATTACGTTATAACGTTATACCATATAACGTATTACGTTATAACGTTATACCATATAACGTTATGTTATATAACGTATTACGTTATAACGTTATACCATATAACGTATTACGTTATAACGTTATACCATATAACGTATTACGTTATAACGTTATACCATATAACGTATTACGTTATAACGTTATACCATATAACGTATTACGTTATAACGTTATACCATATAACGTATTACGTTATAACGTTATACCATATAACGTATTACGTTATAACGTTATACCATATAACGTATTACGTTATAACGTTATACCATATAACGTATTACGTTATAACGTTATACCATATAACGTATTACCTTATAACGTTATATTATATAACGTTATACCTTATAACGTATTACGTTATAACGTTATACCGTTATAACGTTATACCTTATAAGCATGCGTTATAACGTTATACCATATAACGTATTACGTTATAACGTTATACCATATAACGTATTACGTTATAACGTTATACCTTATAACGTTATGTTATATAACGTATTACGTTATAACGTTATACCATATAACGTATTACGTTATAACGTTATACCATATAACGTATTACGTTATAACGTTATACCATATAACGTATTACGTTATAACGTTATACCATATAACGTATTACGTTATAACGTTATACCATATAACGTTATGTTATATAACGTAATGCGTTATTACGTTATACCATATAACGTATTACGTTATAACGTTATACCATATAACGTATTACGTTATAACGTTATACCATATAACGTATTACGTTATAACGTTATACCATATATAACGTATTACGTTATAACGTTATACCATATAACGTATTACGTTATAACGTTATACCATATAACGTATTACGTTATAACGTTATACCATATAACGTATTACGTTATAACGTTATACCATATAACGTATTACGTTATAACGTATTACCGTATAACGTTTAACGTTATACCATATAACGTATTACGTTATAACGTTATGTCATATAACGTATTACGTTATAACGTTATACCATATAACGTATTACGTTATAACGTTATACCATATAACGTTATGTTATATAACGTATTACGTTATAACGTTATACCATATAACGTATTACGTTATAACGTTATACCATATAACGTATTACGTTATAACGTTATACCATATAACGTTATTACGTTATAACGTTATACGTATTACGTTATAACGTTATACCATGCCCGTTATGCGTTATAACGTTATACGTTATAACGTATTATAACGTATTACGTTATAACGTTATACCATATAACGTATTACGTTATAACGTTATACCATATAACGTATTACGTTATAACGTTATACCATATAACGTATTACGTTATAACGTTATACCATATAACGTATTACGTTATAACGTTATACCATATAACGTATTACGTTATAACGTTATATCCATATAACGTATTACGTTATAACGTTATACCATATAACGTATTACGTTATAACGTTATACCATATAACGTATTACGTTATAACGTTATACCATATAACGTTATGTTATATAACGTATTACGTTATAACGTTATACCATATAACGTATTACGTTATAACGTTATACCATATAACGTTATACCATATAACGTAATACGTTATAACGTTATACCATATAACGTATTACGTTATAACGTTATACCATATAACGTATTACGTTATATAACGTTATACCATATAACGTTATTACGTTATAACGTTATGTACCATATAACGTATTACGTTATAACGTTATACCATATAACGTATTACGTTATAACGTTATACCACATAACGTATTATGTTATAACGTTATACCATATAACGTATTACGTTATAACGTTATACCATATAACGTATTACGTTATAACGTTATACCATATAACGTAATGCGTTATAACGTATACCATATAACGTATTACGTTATAACGTTATACCATATAACGTATTACGTTATAACGTTATACCATATAACGTATTACGTTATAACGTTATACCATATAACGTATTACGTTATAACGTTATACCATATAACGTATTACGTTATAACGTTATACCATATAATGTATTACGTTATAACGTTATACCATATAACGTATTACGTTATAACGTTATACCATATAACGTAATACGTTATAACGTTATACCATAACGTTATGTTATATAACGTATTACGTTATAACGTTATACCATATAACGTATTACGTTATAACGTTATACCATATAACGTATTACGTTATAACGTTATACCATATAACGTAATACGTTATAACGTTATACCATATAACGTATTACGTTATAACGTTATACCATATAACGTTATGTTATATAACGCAACGTTATATACGTTATACCATATAACGTATTACGTTATAACGTTATACCATATAACGTATTACGTTATAACGTTATACCATATAACGTATTACGTTATAACGTTATACCATATAACGTATTACGTTATAACGTTATACCATATAACGTATTACGTTATAACGTTATACCATATAACGTATTACGTTATAACGTTATACCATATAACGTATTACGTTACAACGTTATACGTTATAACGTTATAGCATATAACGTAATACGTTATAACGTAATACCTTATAACGTTATGTTATATAACGTATTACGTTATAACGTTATACCATATAACGTATTACGTTATAACGTTATACCATATAACGTATTACGTTATAACGTTATACCATATAACGTATTACGTTATAACGTTATACCATATAACGTATTACGTTATAACGTTATACCATATAACGTATTACGTTATAACGTTATACCATATAACGTATTACGTTATAACGTTATACCATATAACGTATTACGTTATAACGTTATACCATATAACGTAATACGTTATAACGTTATACCATATAACGTATTACGTTATAACGTTATACCATATAACGTATTACGTTATAACGTTATACCATATAACGTATTACGTTATAACGTTATACCATATAACGTAATACGTTATAACGTTATACCATATAACGTTATGTTATATCAAACGTATTACGTTATAACGTTATACCATATAACGTATTACGTTATAACGTATATACCATATAACGTTATTACGTTATATAACGTATACGTTATACGTTATAACGTTATACCATATAACGTATTACGTTATAACGTTATACCATATAACGTTATGTTATATAACGTATTACGTTATAACGTTATACCATATAACGTATTACGTTATAACGTTATACCATATAACGTTATATATAACGTAATACGTTATAACGTTATACCATATAACGTTATGTTATATAACGTTATACCATATAACGTTATGTTATATAACGTATTACGTTATAACGTTATACCATATAACGTATTACGTTATAACGTTATACCATATAACGTATTACGTTATAACGTTATACCTGCAACGTATTACATTATAACGTTATACATATAACGTTATACATATAACGTAATAGCTTATAACCTTATGCCATATAACGTATTACGTTATAACGTTATACCATATATAACGTATATACGTTATAACGTTATACCATATAACGTATTACGTTATAACGTTATACCATATAACGTATATGTTATAACGTTATACCATATAACGTTATGTTATATAACGTAATACGTTATAACGTTATACCATATAACGTATTACGTTATAACGTTATACCATATAACGTTATCATATAACGTAATACGTTATAACGTTATACCATATAACGTAATACGTTATAACGTTATACCATATAACGTATTACGTTATAACGTTATACCATATAACGTATTACGTTATAACGTTATACAATATAACGTTATGTTATATAACGTAATACGTTATAACGTTATACCATATAACGTATTACGTTATAACGTTATACCATATAACGTTATTTAACGCAATACGTTATAACGTTATACCGTATAACGTATTACGTTATAACGTTATACCATATAACGTTATGTTATATAACGTAATACGTTATAACGTTATACCATATAACGTATTACGTTATAACGTTATACCATATAACGTTATGTTATATAACGTATTACGTTATAACGTTATACCATATAACGTATTATATAACGTGATAACGTTATACCATATAACGTATTACCTTATAACGTTATGCTATATAACGTATTACGTTATAACGTTATACCATATAACGTATTACGTTATAACGTTATACCCTATAACGTATTACGTTATAACGTTTTACCATATAACGTATTACGTTATAACGTTATACCATATAACGTATGCATATAACGTTATGCTATATAACGTATTACGTTATAACGTTATACCATATAACGTATTACGTTATAACGTTATACCATATAACGTATTACGTTATAACGTTATACCATATAACGTAATACGTTATAACGTTATACCATATAACGTATTATAACGTTATACCATATAACGTAATACGTTATAACGTTATACCATATAACGTAATTACGTTATAACGTTATACCATATAACGTATTACGTTATAACGTTATACCATATAACGTATTACGTTATAACGTTATACCATATAACGTTATGTTATTATAACGTAATACGTTATAACGTTATACCATATAACGTATTACGTTATAACGTTATACCATATAACGTATTACGTTATAACGTTATACCATATAACGTAATTACGTTAATAACGTTATACCATATAACGTATTACGTTATAACGTTATACCATATAACGTAATACGTTATAACGTATTACGTTATAACGTTATACCATATAACGTAATACGTTATAACGTTATACCATATAACGTATTACGTGTTATAACGTATTACGTTATAACGTTATAAATATAACGTAATACGTTATAACGTTATACAATAAGTAAACGTTATAACGTTATACCATATAACGTATTACGTTATAACTTATACCATATAACGTATTACGTTACAACGTTATACCATATAACGTATTACGTTATAACGTTATACCATATAATGTTATATAACGTTATAACGTTATAAAATATTACGTTATAACGTTATACTATAACGTTATGCGTTATAACGTTATACCATATAAAGTATTACGTTATAACGTTATACCATATAACGTATTACGTTATAACGTTATACCATTACGTATATATAACGTATTACGTTATAACGTTATACCATATAACGTAACGTTATAACGTTATACCATATAACGTATTACGTTATAACGTTATACCATATAACGTATTACGTTATAACGTTATACCATATAACGTATTACGTTATAACGTTATACCATATAACTTATTACCTTATAACGTTATGTCATATAACGTATTACGTTATAACGTTATACCATATAACGTATTATGCGTTATAACGTTATACCATATAACGTATTACGTTATAACGTTATACCATATAACGTAATACGTTATAACGTTATACCATATAACGTTATACGTTTTAACGTTATGCGTTATAACGTTATACCATATAACGTATTACGTTATAACGTTATACCATATAACGTATTACGTTATAACGTTATACCATATAACGTAATACGTTATAACGTTATACCATATAACGTATGTACGTTATAAGTTATACCTTATAACGTTATACCATATAACGTTATACCATATAACGTAATACGTTATAACGTTATACCATATAACGTATTACGTTATAACGTTATACCATATAACGTTTATAATATTACGTTATAACGTTATACCATATAACGTATTACGTTATAACGTTATACCATATAACGTAATACGTTATAACGTAATACGTTATAACGTTATACCATATAACGTATTACGTTATAACGTTATACCATATAACGTATTACGTTATAACGTTATACCATATAACGTATTATATTATAACGTTATGCCATATAACGTATTACGTTATAACGTTATACCATATAACGTATTACGTTATAACGTTATACCATATAACGTATTACGTTATAACGTTATACCATATAACGTATTACGTTATAACGTTATACCATATAACGTATTACGTTATAACGTTATACCATATAACGTAACGTTATAACGTTATAACATAACGTTATATAACGTAATACGTTATAACGTTATACCATATAACGTATTACGTTATAACGTTATACCATATAACGTATTACGTTATAACGTTATACCATATAACGTTATGTTATATAACGTATTACGTTATAACGTTATACCATATAACGTATGTTATATAACGTATTACGTTATATAACGTTATGCATATAACGTAATACGTTATAACGTTATACCATATAACGTATTACGTTATAACGTTATACCATATAACGTAATACGTTATAACGTTATACCATATAACGTAATACGTTATAACGTTATACCATATAACGTAATATTATATAACGTTATGTTATATAACGTAATACGTTATAACGTTATACCATATAACGTATTACGTTATAACGTTATGTCATATAACGTATTACGTTATAACGTTATACCATATATAACGTATTACGTTATAACGTTATACCATATAACGTATTACGTTATAACGTTATACCATATAACGATATGTTATATAACGTATTACGTTATAACGTTATACCATATAACGTATTACGTTATAACGTTATACCATATAACGTAATACGTTATAACGTTATACCATATAACGTAATTACGTTATAACGTTATACCTTATAACGTATTACGTTATAACGTTATACCATATAACGTAATACGTTATAACGTTTACGTTATAACGTAATACCTTATAACGTATTACGTTATAACGTATTACGTTATAACGTTATAACATATAACGTAATACGTTATAACGTTATACCATATAACGTATTACGTTATAACGTTATACCATATAACGTAATACGTTATAACGTTATACCATATAACGTTATGTTATATAACGTATTGCGTTATAACGTTATACCATATAACGTATTACGTTATAACGTTATACCATATAACGTAATACGTTATAACGTTATACCATATAACGTAATACGTTATAACGTTATACCATATAACGTTATGTTATATAACGTAATACGTTATAACGTTATACCATATAACGTATTACGTTATAACGTTATACCATATAACGTATTACGTTATAACGTAATACCATATAACGTAATACGTTATAACGTTATACCATATAACGTTATGTTATATAACGTAATACGTTATAACGTTATACCATATAACGTATTACGTTATAACGTTATACCATATAACGTATTACGTTATAACGTTATACCATATAACGTTATGTTATATAACGTATACGTTATAACGTTATATAACGTATATTACGTTATGTTATAACGTATAACGTATTACGTTATAACGTTATACCATATAACGTAATAACGTTATAACGTTATACCATATAACGTGTATATACGTTATAACGTTATACCATATAACGTATTACGTTATAACGTTATACCATATAACGTATTACGTTATAACGTTATACCATATAACGTATTACGTTATAACGTTATACCATATAACGTTATGTTATATAACGTAATACGTTATAACGTTAACATATATACCATATAACGTATTACGTTATAACGTTATACCATATAACGTATTACGTTATAACGTTATACCATATAACGTAATATATTATAACGTTATACCATATAACGTTATGTTATATAACGTAATACGTTATAACGTTATACCATATAACGTATTACGTTATAACGTTATACCATATAACGTATTACGTTATAACGTTATACCATATAACGTTATATAACGTAATACGTTATAACGTTATACCATATAACGTATTACGTTATAACGTTATACCATATAACGTATTACGTTATAACGTTATACCATATAACGTAATACGTTATAACGTTATACCATATAACGTTATGTTATATACCGTATTACGTTATAACGTTATACCATATAACGTATTACGTTATAACGTTATACCATATAAACGTAATACGTTATAACGTTATACCATATAACGTAATGTTATATAACGTTATACGTTATAACGTAATACGTTATAACGTTATACCATATAACGTATTACGTTATAACGTTATACCATATAACGTATTACGTTATAACGTTATACCATATAACGTAATACGTTATAACGTTATATCATATAACGTATTACGTTATAACGTTATACCATATAACGTATTACGTTATAACGTTATACCATATAACGTATTACGTTATAACGTTATACCATATAACGTATTACGTTATAACGTTATACCATATAACGTATTACGTTATAACGTTATAACATATAACGTATTACGTTATAACGTTATATGTTATACCATATAACGTATTACGTTATAACGTTATACCATATAACGTATTACGTTATAACGTTATACCATATAACGTATTACGTTATAACGTTATACCATATAACGTATTACGTTATAACGTTATACCATATAACGTATTACGTTATAACGTTATGTCATATAACGTAATACGTAAGCGTTATAACGTTATACCATATAACGTATTACGTTATAACGTTATACCATATAACGTATTACGTTATAACGTTATGTTATATAACGTATTACGTTATAACGTTATACCATATAACGTATTACGTTATAACGTTATACCATATAACGTATTACGTTATAACGTTATGTCACATATAACGTATTACGTTATAACGTTATACCATATAACGTATTACGTTATAACGTTATACCATATAACGTATTACGTTATAACGTTATACCATATAACGTATTACGTTATAACGTTATAATAACGTATATACGTTATAACGTTATACCATATAACGTATTACGTTATAACGTTATACCATATAACGTATTACGTTATAACGTTATACCATATAACGTATTATTTTATAACGTTATACCATATAACGTAATACCATATAACGTTATACCATATAACGTATTACGTTATAACGTTATACCATATAACGTATTACGTTATAACGTTATACCATATAACGTATTACGTTATAACGTTATACCATATAACGTATTACGTTATAACGTTATACCATATAACGTATTACGTTATAACGTTATGCCATATAACGTATTACGTTATAACGTTATACCATATAACGTATTACGTTATAACGTTATACCATATAACGTATTACGTTATAACGTTATACCATATAACGTATTACGTTATAACGTTATACCATATAACGTATTACGTTATAACGTTATACCATATAACGTTATGTTATATAACGTAATACGTTATACGTTATACCATATAACGTATTACGTTATAACGTTATGTCATATAACGTATTACGTTATAACGTTATACCATATAACGTATTACGTTATAACGTTATACCATATAACGTATTACGTTATAACGTTATACCATATAACGTTATGTTATATAACGTATTACGTTATAACGTTATACCATATAACGTATTACGTTATAACGTTATACCATATAACGTATTACGTTATAACGTTATACCATATAACGTAATACGTTATAACGTTATACCATATAACGTTATAACGTTATATAACGTAATACGTTATAACGTTATACCATATAACGTATTACGTTATAACGTTATACCATATAACGTATTACGTTATAACGTTATACCATATAACGTTATGTTATATAACGTATTACGTTATAACGTTATACCATATAACGTTATGTTATATAACGTATTACGTTATAACGTTATACCATATAACGTATTACGTTATAACGTTATAACATATAACGTAATACGTTATAACGTTATACCATATAACGTATTACGTTATAACGTTATACCATATAACGTATTACGTTATAACGTTATACCATATAACGTAATACGTTATAACGTTATACCATATAACGTTATGTTATATAACGTAATACGTTATAACGTTATACCATATAACGTATTACGTTATAACGTTATACCATATAACGTATTACGTTATAACGTTATACCATATAACGTAATACGTTATAACGTTATACCATATAACGTTATGTTATATAACGTAATACGTTATAACGTTATACCATATAACGTATTACGTTATAACGTTATACCATATAACGTATTACGTTATAACGTTATACCATATAACGTAATACGTTATAACGTTATACCATATAACGTAATACGTTATAACGTTATACCATATAAAGTTATGTTATATAACGTAATACGTTATAACGTTATACCATATAACGTATTACGTTATAACGTTATACCATATAACGTAATACGTTATAACGTTATACCATATAACGTTATGTTATATAACGTATTACGTTATAACGTTATACCATATAACGTTATGTTATATAACGTATTACGTTATAACGTTATACCATATAACGTATTACGTTATAACGTTATACCATATAACGTAATACGTTATAACGTTATACCATATAACGTATTACGTTATAACGTTATGTCATATAACGTATTACGTTATAACGTTATACCATATAACGTATTACGTTATAACGTTATACCATATAACGTATTACGTTATAACGTTATACCATATAACGTATTACGTTATAACGTTATACCATATAACGTTATGTTATATAACGTATTACGTTATAACGTTATACCATATAACGTATTACGTTATAACGTTATACCATATAACGTATTACGTTATAACGTTATACCATATAACGTATTACGTTATAACGTTATACCATATAACGTATTACGTTATAACGTTATACCATATAACGTATTACGTTATAACGTTATACCATATAACGTAATACGTTATAACGTTATACCATATAACGTATTACGTTATAACGTTATACCATATAACGTAATACGTTATAACGTTATACCATATAACGTTATGTTATATAACGTAATACGTTATAACGTTATACCATATAACGTATTACGTTATAACGTTATACCATATAACGTATTACGTTATAACGTTATACCAATATAACGTATTACGTTATAACGTTATACCATATAACGTATTACGTTATAACGTTATACCATATAACGTATTACGTTATAACGTTATACCATATAACGTATTACGTTATAACGTTATACCATATAACGTATTACGTTATAACGTTATACCATATAACGTATTACGTTATAACGTTATACCATATAACGTTATGTTATATAACGTATTACGTTATAACGTTATACCATATAACGTATTACGTTATAACGTTATGCCATATAACGTATTACGTTATAACGTTATGTCATATAACGTAATACGTTATAACGTTATACCATATAACGTATTACGTTATAACGTTATACCATATAACGTATTACGTTATAACGTTATACCATATAACGTATTACGTTATAACGTTATACCATATAACGTAATACGTTATAACGTTATACCATATAACGTAATACGTTATAACGTTATACCATATAAAGTTATGTTATATAACGTAATACGTTATAACGTTATACCATATAACGTATTACGTTATAACGTTATACCATATAACGTAATACGTTATAACGTTATACCATATAACGTTATGTTATATAACGTATTACGTTATAACGTTATACCATATAACGTTATGTTATATAACGTAATACGTTATAACGTTATACCATATAACGTAATACGTTATAACGTTATACCATATAACGTAATACGTTATAACGTTATACCATATAACGTATTACGTTATAACGTTATACCATATAACGTATTACGTTATAACGTTATGCTATATAACGTATTACGTTATAACGTTATACCATATAACGTATTACGTTATAACGTTATACCATATAACGTATTACGTTATAACGTTATACCATATAACGTATTACGTTATAACGTTATACCATATAACGTATTACGTTATAACGTTATACCATATAACGTTATGTTATATAACGTATTACGTTATAACGTTATACCATATAACGTATTACGTTATAACGTTATGTCATATAACGTATTACGTTATAACGTTATACCATATAACGTATTACGTTATAACGTTATACCATATAACGTAATACGTTATAACGTTATACCATATAACGTTATGTTATATAACGTATTACGTTATAACGTTATACCATATAACGTAATACGTTATAACGTTATACCATATAACGTAATACGTTATAACGTTATGTCATATAACGTATTACGTTATAACGTTATGTCATATAACGTATTACGTTATAACGTTATACCATATAACGTAATACGTTATAACGTTATACCATATAACGTATTACGTTATAACGTTATGCCATATAACGTAATACGTTATAACGTTATACCATATAACGTATTACGTTATAACGTTATACCATATAACGTATTACGTTATAACGTTATACCATATAACGTATTACGTTATAACGTTATACCATATAACGTTATGTTATATAACGTATTACGTTATAACGTTATACCATATAACGTAATACGTTATAACGTTATGCCATATAACGTATTACGTTATAACGTTATGCCATATAACGTATTACGTTATAACGTTATACCATATAACGTATTACGTTATAACGTTATACCATATAACGTATTACGTTATAACGTTATACCATATAACGTATTACGTTATAACGTTATACCATATAACGTAATACGTTATAACGTTATACCATATAACGTAATACGTTATAACGTTTTACCATATAACGTTATGTTATATAACGTAATACGTTATAACGTTATACCATATAACGTAATACGTTATAACGTTATACCATATAACGTAATACGTTATAACGTTATACCATATAACGTTATGTTATATAACGTATTACGTTATAACGTTATACCATATAACGTTATGTTATATAACGTAATACGTTATAACGTTATACCATATAACGTAATACGTTATAACGTTATACCATATAACGTAATACGTTATAACGTTATACCATATAACGTATTACGTTATAACGTTATGCTATATAACGTAATACGTTATAACGTTATGTCATATAACGTAATTACGTTATAACGTTATACCATATAACGTATTACGTTATAACGTTATACCATATAACGTATTACGTTATAACGTTATACCATATAACGTAATACGTTATAACGTTATACCATATAACGTATTACGTTATAACGTTATACCATATAACGTTATGTTATATAACGTATTACGTTATAACGTTATACCATATAACGTATTACGTTATAACGTTATACCATATAACGTAATACGTTATAACGTTATAACGTATAACGTTATAACGTTATATAACGTATTACGTTATAACGTTATACCATATAACGTAATAACGTTATAATATAACGTTATACCATATAACGTTATGTTATATAACGTATTACGTTATAACGTTATACCATATAACGTAATACGTTATAACGTTATACCATATAACGTAATACGTTATAACGTTATGCTATATAACGTAATACGTTATAACGTTATACCATATAACGTATTACGTTATAACGTTATACCATATAACGTATTACGTTATAACGTTATACCATATAACGTAATACGTTATAACGTTATGCCATATAACGTAATACGTTATAACGTTATACCATATAACGTATTACGTTATAACGTTATACCATATAACGTAATACGTTATAACGTTATACCATATAACGTTATGTTATATAACGTAATACGTTATAACGTTATACCATATAACGTATTACGTTATAACGTTATACCATATAACGTAATACGTTATAACGTTATACCATATAACGTAATACGTTATAACGTTATACCATATAACGTAATTACGTTATAACGTTATACCATATAACGTATTACGTTATAACGTTATACCATATAACGTATTACGTTATAACGTTATACCATATAACGTAATACGTTATAACGTTATACCATATAACGTATTACGTTATAACGTTATACCATATAACGTTATGTTATATAACGTAATACGTTATAACGTTATACCATATAACGTATTACGTTATAACGTTATACCATATAACGTAATACGTTATAACGTTATACCATATAACGTTATGTTACATAACGTAATACGTTATAACGTTATACCATATAACGTAATACGTTATAACGTTATACCATATAACGTAATGTTACATAACGTAATATAACGTTATATAACGTTATACCATATAACGTAATACGTTATAACGTTATACCATATAACGTTATGTTATATAACGTTATACGTTATAACGTTATACCATATAACGTTATGTTATATAACGTAATACGTTATAACGTTATACCATATAACGTATTACGTTATAACGTTATACCATATAACGTAATACGTTATAACGTTATACCATATAACGTAATACGTTATAACGTTACACGTATACCATATAAACGTTATGTTATATAACGTAATACGTTATAACGTTATACCATATAACGTAATACGTTATAACGTTATACCATATAACGTATTACGTTATAACGTTATGCCATATAACGTAATACGTTATAACGTTATAACATATAACGTAATACGTTATAACGTTATACCATATAACGTAATACGTTATAACGTTATACCATATAACGTATTACGTTATAACGTTATACCATATAACGTATTACGTTATAACGTTATACCATATAACGTAATACGTTATAACGTTATACCATATAACGTAATACGTTTTAACGTTATACAATATAACGTTATGTTATATAACGTAATACGTTATAACGTTATACCATATAAAGTATTACGTTATAACGTTATACCATATAACGTAATACGTTATAACGTTATACCATATAACGTCATGTTATATAACGTATTACGTTATAACGTTATACCATATAACGTCATGTTATATAACGTATTACGTTATAACGTTTTACCATATAACGTAATACGTTATAACGTTATAACGTAATACGTTATAACGTTATACCATATAACGTATTACGTTATAACGTTATGTCATATAACGTATTACGTTATAACGTTATGTCATATAACGTAATACGTTATAACGTTATACCATATAACGTAATACGTTATAACGTTATACCATATAACGTAATACGTTATAACGTTATACCATATAACGTAATACGTTATAACGTTATACCATATAACGTTATGTTATATAACGTAATACGTTATAACGTTATACCATATAACGTAATACGTTATAACGTTATGTTATATAACGTAATACGTTATAACGTTATACCATATAACGTAATACGTTATAACGTTATACCATATAACGTAATACGTTATAACGTTATACCATATAACGTAATACGTTATAACGTTATACCATATAACGTTATGTATATAACGTAATACGTTATAACGTTATACCATATAACGTAATACGTTATAACGTTATACCATATAACGTAATACGTTATAACGTAATACCATATAACGTTATGTTATATAACGTAATACGTTATAACGTTATACCATATAACGTATTACGTTATAACGTTATGCCATATAACGTAATACGTTATAACGTTATAACATATAACGTAATACGTTATAACGTTATACCATATAACGTAATACGTTATAACGTTATACCATATAACGTAATACGTTATAACGTTATACCATATAACGTAATACGTTATAACGTTATACCATACAACGTAATACATTATAACGTTATACAATATAACGTTATGTTATATAACGTAATACGTTATAACGTTATACCATATAACGTAATACGTTATAACGTTATACCATATAACGTAATACGTTATAACGATATACCATATAACGTTATGTTACATAACGTAATACGTTATAACGTTATACCATATAACGTAATACGTTATAACGTTATACCATATAACGTTATGTTATATAAAGTAATACGTTATAACGTTATACCATATAACGTAATACGTTATAACGTTATACCGTATAACGTTATGTTATATAACGTAATACGTTATAACGTTATACCATATAACGTTATGTTATATAACGTAATACGTTATAACGTTATACCATATAACGTAATACGTTATAACGTTATACCATATAACGTAATACGTTATAACGTTATACCATATAACGTAATACGTTATAACGTTATACCATATAACGTAATACGTTATAACGTTATACAATATAACGTTATGTTATATAACGTAATACGTTATAACGTTATACCATATAACGTAATACGTTATAACGTTATACCATATAACGTAATACGTTATAACGTTATACCATATAACGTTATGTTATATAACGTAATACGTTATAACGTTATACCATATAACGTAATACGTTATAACGTTATACCATATAACGTAATACGTTATAACGTTATACCATATAACGTAATACGTTATAACGTTATACCATATAACGTAATACGTTATAACGTTATACCATATAACGTAATACGTTATAACGTTATACCATATAACGTAATACGTTATAACGTTATACCATATAACGTAATACGTTATAACGTTATACCATATAACGTAATACGTTATAACGTTATACCATATAACGTAATACGTTATAACGTTATACCATATAACGTTATGTTATATAACGTAATACGTTATAACGTTATACCATATAACGTAATACGTTATAACGTTATACCATATAACGTAATACGTTATAACGTTATACCATATAACGTATAACGTTATAACGTTATAACGTAACGTATTACGTTATAACGTTATACCATATAACGTTATGTTATATAACGTAATACGTTATAACGTTATACCATATAACGTAATACGTTATAACGTTATACCATATAACGTAATACGTTATAACGTTATATCATATAACGTATTACGTTATAACGTTATGTTATATAACGTAATACGTTATAACGTTATACCATATAACGTATTACGTTATAACGTTATACCATATAACGTAATACGTTATAACGTTATAACATATAACGTAATACGTTTTAACATATAACGTAATATAATTAACGTTATGCTATATAACGTAATACGTTATAACGTTATACCATATAACGTAATACGTTATAACGTTATACCATATAACGTAATACGTTATAACGTAATACCATATAACGTTATACCATATAACGTAATACGTTATAACGTTATACCATATAACGTAATACGTTATAACGTTATACCATATAACGTAATACGTTATAACGTTATACCATATAACGTAATACGTTATAACGTTATACCATATAACGTAATACGTTATAACGTTATACCATATAACGTAATACGTTATAACGTTATACCATATAACGTAATACGTTATAACGTTATACCATATAACGTAATACGTTATAACGTTATACCATATAACGTTATGTTATATAACGTAATACGTTATAACGTTATACCATATAACGTATTACGTTATAACGTTATACCATATAACGTATTACGTTATAACGTTATACCATATAACGTAATACGTTATAACGTTATACCATATAACGTAATACGTTATAACGTTATAACATATAACGTAATACGTTATAACGTTATACCATATAACGTAATACGTTATAACGTTATACCATATAACGTAATACGTTATAACGTTATACCATATAACGTATTACGTTATAACGTTATACCATATAACGTAATACGTTATAACGTTATACCATATAACGTTATGTTATATAACGTAATACGTTATAACGTTATACCATATAACGTAATACGTTATAACGTTATACCATATAACGTATTACGTTATAACGTTATACCATATAACGTAATACGTTATAACGTTATACCATATAACGTAATACGTTATAACGTTATAACATATAACGTAATACGTTATAACGTTATACCATATAAACGTAATACGTTATAACGTTATACCATATAACGTAATACGTTATAACGTTATACCATATAACGTAATACGTTATAACGTTATACCATGTTAATATAACGTAATACGTTATAACGTTATACCATATAACGTAATACGTTATAACGTTATACCTTATAACGTAATACGTTATAACGTTATATTATATAACGTAATACGTTATAACGTTATACCATATAACGTAATACGTTATAACGTTATACCATATAACGTAATACGTTATATCATATAACGTAATACGTTATAACGTTATACCATATAACGTAATACGTTATAACGTTATACCATATAACGTATTACGTTATAACGTTATACCATATAACGTAATACGTTATAACGTTATACCATATAACGTAATACGTTATAACGTTATACCATATAACGTAATACGTTATAACGTTATACCATATAACGTAATACGTTATAACGTTATACCATACAACGTATTACGTTATATCGGAATATATATAGAGATGTAGTTTTTGTCCGATTAATTACAATTTATTAATAATTGGATTGAATATACAGATATAAATTGGACAGAAAACAATATTTATTTAACGGAAAACTAAATGTAACGCTCGTATTTATTTCAAATAACCTTGCAGCTATTTGGCAACTCTCGTCACAACGAATCTAACACGCTCTCTCTCTCTCTCTCTCTCTCTCACTCGCAACTCTAACAACTCTACAACACTGATAACTCGCTCAACTCTAACGACTCTACTTTTCGACGACTCGATTAGCTCTCTCTATCTCTACTCTTCGATGTCTCGATCAACTCTGATTCTCGCAACACACTCGCTTTTCGATTCGCACACACTCTGACCTTTCGGTCGTCCCGCCTTAGAAACACGTAACCGTCCTTCTTGTCTAACGTTGTCTATTGTTTTTCTCATACCTATGTAAGAACTAGGTGACTTTAGTCATATAGGCGCTTTTAAATTTAAACGAACCACAGAAAGACGACGTACACGGTTTTTCTATTTTCAACCGACCTCTAATTCAAATTATTTACGATACTACATTCGGCCTTTCCTGACAATCACATCTGCCCTCAGATGTGCTCATCATCGCTGCTCGCACTTGCATCACTATCGTCAGCATTCCACCACTTCATGTGATCGGCTGCCGTGGAAGTTGTACGTGGCCCTTCGTGCTCGCCCTCTCGCTGCACTAGGTATCGGTCATTTCGTAAGACCTTTATCACCCGATACGGTCCAAGAAACTTCGGATGCAGCTTTAGCCCGGGACCCCCCTGCGTCCTCTCGATTGCCACCAGATCTCCCGTCCTGTATGCTGTCGCCTTCTTGCGTCTCTTGTTATATGCCCGCTTGTTTCGGATTTGGATCTCTTCGATCCGTCTCTTTGCGTCTGCACGCAACTGATCTCGTTCCTCTTGGAACACCGCGGCCTGTTCGTCCTCGATTAGTTGATTGATCTGTGGATCGTCTCGCAACCTCATTCGTGTTCCGAACAACAACTGGAACGGGGCAGTGTTCGTACTTACATGGGGAGCTGCATTTAAATACCTCTGCGCTGTCTCTAGGTGTTTGAACCACTTGTCCGGCGTTGGCGCAGATAGCTTCGTCAGCAGTGGAATGAGCGTCCGGTTCACTCTTTCCACTTGTCCGTTTGCCCCCGGGATTCCAGTTGTAGTCCGAACGTGCTGTATGCCTTCCCCCTTGCAGTAGTCTTCGAAGGCGCCGGCCGTGAATGCTGTTCCGCGATCGGAGATGATTCTCCTCGGGTTCCCATAAATTCACAGACTGCTTCCTCAAGCGACTAATGACCTCGGCAGAACCCGTCGACTTGGTGGGATACAACCATACAAACTTTGTGAACGCGTCCACCACCACAAAGATATGTCGGTAACTTTTTTTTGTAGAGGGTAATGGCCCAAGGTGGTCGACGTGGTAGGTGTCGAGCGGCAATTCCCCTTGTCGATGGTATTTAGCAACCCCTCCTGTTTTCCCTGCTTTCTCTCTGCAAGGATACAGTCGATGCAACTCTGTACTACCTTTTCTACTTTTTCGCGCATTCCTCCGAACCAATAATCCCTCCTTAGCAACGCTTCTGTTTTGGTGATGCCAAAGTGACCGCGTTCGTGAGCTCGTCGAACCACCTGAGTTTGCATTGACTTTGGCACGACCAATAACGGTGTATCCCTTATCTCTCGGTATAGAATGTCGTTTTTTACGATGTACCCGTCGGCCTCATGTTGTTCTATGTTGTCTCGGATCTGCCGCAGGTCGTCTTCTTTCAGTTGTGCGTTCCTTATCCGTGCAACAATCCCTCGCTCGTCCTCGTCTATCAGCATGACTTCAGGTAGCGGATTTCGACTCAACGCATCAACATGCATCATACTGCTCCCGGGTCTATGTTCCACCTTGTAGTCGAATTCCTCCAAAAGGATCGCCCACCTCGCAACACGTACGCACAGGTCCCTTTTCTGCATCGTTAATGCGAATGCCTGACAGTCTGTAACGATTTTGAATGGGATACCGAGCAGGTAAACGCGGAACTTCTTTAACGCTTTCACGATGGCCAGAACTTCAAGCTCGTAGCTGGTGTATTTCTCCTCAGCCGGTGAAGTCTTTCCACTCGAATAATACACAGGGTGAAAAGCGTTGTCCTCACTGTCGCGTTGCAACAAAATTGCACCGTATCCCATACTACACGCATCCGTATGCAGCTGGGTCTCCGCCCCCACGCAGTATAGCTTCAACACTGGTTTCTCGCTCAGCGCTGCTTTCAGTCTTACAAACGCTTCCTCGCTCGCGCAACTCGAACCTAAATGGGACATCTTTTTTCAGCAGATCTGACAATGGTCTCGCAATGATAGAGTATCGGGGCACAAACTTTCTAAAATATCCCGTTAAACCCAGGAAACTCTGAACATCTCTAGCAGACCGAGGCTCCGGAAAATTAGCGACGGCCCTGGTTTTGCATTCCGATGGCTGAACGTTACCGCCTTCGACAATATGGCCCAGATACTCTATCCTCGTTTGTAGGAATCGACACTTATTCCAGTTTATGAGTAGTCCGTGTTCGCTAGCGACATGCAATACCGTCCTTAATTTTTCGATTCCACTCGAAAAGTCAGTCGATGGCACAATCAGATCGTCCATGTACGTTAGAACAACCCCCGTCGCGATCAATTCTTTAAAAACGGCGTTTATAAATTTTTGAAAGACGGCCGGCGAGTTACATAGTCCAAATGGCATCTTAAGGAATTCGTACTGACCCGTGGGGACTACGAATGCCGTATACTTTCTACTACTTTCCCCAACAGGAACATGAAAGAATCCGTTCTTGAGATCCAGAGTACTAAATACCCTCGAGCCCTGCAACGAATCTAATTGGTCTTCGATCAAGGGCAGCGGGTATCTGTCCTTCACTACCTTTCGATTTAGCCGTCTGAAATCGACACAGATTCTAGTCGAGCCATCTTTTTTTTTTACTAGAACGATCGGACTGGCATAATCGGAATGTGACTGGCGTATTATGCCGTCTTTCAGCCACATTTCGATTTGTTTATCGACTTCGACCTTGTCTTGTGGAGATAGTCTTCGCGGCCTTTCGTAAACTGGAATATCATCCTGTAATATCACATTCATTTCGATTCCTACTTCGCGTGTTTTCAGTGGCCTATAACCTCGGATCAGATTTTCCACTGCCTGCCTATGTTGCATGTCCTTAACGTGTGACAAATCTATCTCACTCGCTTGTGTCTCTACATCTATCTTGAAGACTTCCGGACACTCATCGGGATTTTCGTCCTTTATCCTACTAATAAAAGATTCTCCCCCCTTTTATATTTATTTCGACAGTGTCCAAAAAGTCTGCGCCAATAATGAGCGAATGTTGCATCACTGTGTTTGGAACTACGTGTATGGTTATCCAGTACGACTCATTGTCTATAACAATGTTCGTCGAAAATCTCCCGAGCGTAAAATTCCTTCCGAAACCGACACCGCGAAATCCAACGATTTCCCGACTTAATCTGGGCGCTCCGATTTTCACATGCTGATCTGCTCGCATTAGAGTCAGCTCACTACCGGTGTCTATCAACGCGCTCAATTCGAAATTTCCGATCTTAACATCTTTACCACGCCTTGTTTGTAACGACCGAAACACGCTATAAATTCTTTTTGAGGACTCACCCAAATTGTCGCATTTTGATGCGATGTGCCCGTACTCCCTACATTTGAAGCATTTAGGTCCTCTCGACTTGCTCGGACACTCCGCACACACGTGCTCCGCATCACCGCAATTGTAGCATCGCGTCTTCCTCGCATCTCCAGATCGACCGGGTTTCTTGTTCTTCTCGGTTTCGGCCAGCTTCGCCATCGGCTTTATTCTGCTACTTTTCGGCTCCCTGAATTTCGTCCTCACCTCCATATCTCTCTTCATCTCTTCGTACTGCTTGAGGCGTTCTTTTGCTTGCTTCTTAGATCTCGTTGGTTTGTTGGCTCTTCGCCACGCCTCGAATCCTTAGGGGTAGATCGGCCAGGCTTGCATGCTCTGTTCAACCTGGCAACCAGCACTGATCTCGCACCGGATATAGGCAGATTCATCTGTGCGAGCTTACTCCTCAGCTCCTCCAGCGTCAAATCCTCTTCACCTGACAATCGTTCGTCTTCAACGTTTGCCATTTTTTATTCTTTTTCTACTCTAGCACAAATAGCTCCGTTAAATCGTGACGTTCTCTGTCTTATTCAATCCCGGCTGAGCCCCCACTTGTAGTATCGGAAAATATATAAGATGTAGTTTTGTCCGATTAATTACAATTTATTAATAATTGATTGAATATACAGATATAAATTGGACAGAAAACAATATTTATTTAACGGAAAACTAAATGCAACGCTCGTATTTATTTCAAATAACCTTGCAGCTATTTGGCAACTCTCGTCACAACGAATCTAACACGCTTTCTCTCTCCTTTCTCTCTCACTACGCAACTCTAACAACTCTACAACACTGATAACTCGCTCAACTCTAACGACTCTACTCTTCGACGACTCGATTAGCTCTCTCAACTCTACTCTTCGATGTCTCGAATCAACTCTGATTCTCGCAACACACTCGCTTTTCGATTCGCACACCCTGACCTATTCGGTCGTCCCGCCTTAGAAACACGTAACCGTCCTTCTTGTCTAACGTTGTCTATTGTTTTTCTCATACCTATGTAAGAACTAGGTGACTTTAGTCACATAGGCGCTCTTAAATGTAAACGAACCACAGAAAGACGACGTACACGGTTTTTTCTAATTTCAACCGACCTCTAATTCAAATTATTTACGATACTACAATACCATATAACGTAATACGTTATAACGTTATACCATATAACGTAATACGTTATAACGTTATGTTATATAACGTAATACGTTATAACGTTATGCCATATAACGTAATACGTTATAACGTTATACCATATAACGTAATACGTTATAACGTTATACCATATAACGTAATACGTTATAACGTTATGTTATATAACGTAATACGTTATAACGTTATACCATATAACGTAATACGTTATAACGTTATACCATATAACGTAATACGTTATAACGTTATACCATATAACGTAATACGTTATAACGTTATGTTATATAACGTAATACGTTATAACGTTATGTTATATAACGTAATACGTTATAACGTTATGTTACATAACGTAATACGGTATAACGTCATACCATATAACGTAATACGTTATAACGTTATACCATATAACGTAATACGTTATAACGTTATACCATATAACGTAATACGTTATAACGTTATACCATATAACGTAATACGTTATAACGTTATGCCATATAACGTAATACGTTATAACGTTATACCATATAACGTAATACGTTATAACGTTATACCATATAACGTAATACGTTATAACGTTATACCATATAACGTAATACGTTATAACGTTATGTCATATAACGTAATACGTTATAACGTTATACCATATAACGTAATACGTTATAACGTTATACCATATAACGTAATACGTTATAACGTTATGTTATATAACGTAATACGTTATAACGTTATGTCATATAACGTAATACGTTATAACGTTATACCATATAACGTAATACGTTATAACGTTATACCATATAACGTAATACGTTATAACGTCGTACCATATAACGTAATACGTTATAACGTTATACCATATAACGTAATACGTTATAACGTTATGTCATATAACGTAATACGTTATAACGTTATACCATATAACGTAATACGTTATAACGTTATACCATATAACGTAATACGTTATAACGTTATACCATATAACGTAATACGTTATAACGTTATACCATATAACGTAATACGTTATAACGTTATACCATATAACGTAATACGTTATAACGTTATACCATATAACGTAATACGTTATAACGTTATAACGTTATAATATAACGTAATACGTTATAACGTTATACCATATAACGTAATACGTTATAACGTTATACCATATAACGTAATACGTTATAACGTTATACCATATAACGTAATACGTTATAACGTTATACCATATAACGTAATACGTTATAACGTTATACCATATAACGTAATACGTTATAACATTATATAACGTAATACGTTATAACGTTATACCATATAACGTAATACGTTATAACGTTATACCATATAACGTAATACGTTATAACGTTATACCATATAACGTAATACGTTATAACGTTATACCATATAACGTAATACGTTATAACGTTATACCATATAACGTAATACGTTATAACGTTATACCATATAACGTAATACGTTATAACGTTATACCATATAACGTAACGTAATACGTTATAACGTTATACCATATAACGTAATACGTTATAACGTTATACCATATAACGTAATACGTTATAACGTTATACCATATAACGTAATACGTTATAACGTTATACCATATAACGTAATACGTTATAACGTTATACCATATAACGTAATACGTTATAACGTTATACCATATAACGTAATACGTTATAACGTTATACCATATAACGTAATACGTTATAACGTTATACCATATAACGTAATACGTTATAACGTTATACCATATAACGTAATACGTTATAACGTTATACCATATATAACGTAATACGTTATAACGTTATATCTATATAACGTAATACGTTATAACGTTATACGTTATACCATATAACGTAATACGTTATAACGTTATACCATATAACGTAATACGTTATAACGTTATACCATATAACGTAATACGTTATAACGTTATGTTATATAACGTAATACGTTATAACGTTATACCATATAACGTAATACGTTATAACGTTATACCATATAACGTATAACGTAATACGTTATAACGTTATACCATATAACGTAATACGTTATAACGTTATACCATATAACGTAATACGTTATAACGTTATACCATATAACGTAATACGTTATAACGTTATACCATATAACGTAATACGTTATAACGTTATACATATAACGTAATACGTTATAACGTTATACCATATAACGTAATACGTTATAACGTTATACCATATAACGTAATACGTTATAACGTTATACCATATAACGTAATACGTTATAACGTTATACCATATAACGTAATACGTTATAACGTTATACCATATAACGTAATACGTTATAACGTTATACCATATAACGTAATACGTTATAACGTTATACCATATAACGTAATACGTTATAACGTTATACCATATAACGTAATACGTTATAACGTTATACCATATAACGTAATACGTTATAACGTTATACCATATAACGTAATACGTTATAACGTTACCATATAACGTAATACGTTATAACGTTATACCATATAACGTAATACGTTATAACGTTATACCATATAACGTAATACGTTATAACGTTATATTATACCGTTATAACGTTATACCATATAACGTAATACGTTATAACGTTATACCATATAACGTAATACGTTATAACGTTATACCATATAACGTAATACGTTATAACGTTATACCATATAACGTAATACGTTATAACGTTATACCATTATATAACGTAATACGTTATAACGTTATACCATATAACGTAATACGTTATAACGTTATACCATATAACGTAAACGTAATACGTTATAACGTTATACCATATAACGTAATACGTTATAACGTTATACCATATAACGTAATACGTTATAACGTTATACCATATAACGTAATACGTTATAACGTTATACGTTATATATAACGTAATACGTTATAACGTTATATAACGTAATACGTTATAACGTTATTATATAACGTAATACGTTATAACGTTATACCATATAACGTAATACGTTATAACGTTATACCATATAACGTAATACGTTATAACGTTATACCATATAACGTAATACGTTATAACGTTATACCATATAACGTAATACGTTATAACGTTATACCATATAACGTAATACGTTATAACGTTATACCATATAACGTAATACGTTATAACGTTATACCATATAACGTAATACGTTATAACGTTATACCATATAACGTAATACGTTATAACGTTATACCATATAACGTAATACGTTATAACGTTATACCATATAACGTAATACGTTATAACGTTATACCATATAACGTAATACGTTATAACGTTATACCATATAACGTAATACGTTATAACGTTATACCATATAACGTAATACGTTATAACGTTATGTTATATAACGTAATACGTTATAACGTTATACCATATAACGTAATACGTTATAACGTTATACCATATAACGTAATACGTTATAACGTTATAACGTTATGTTATATAACGTAATACGTTATAACGTTATACCATATAACGTAATACGTTATAACGTTATACCATATAACGTATAACGTAATACGTTATAACGTTATACCGTTATATAACGTAATACGTTATAACGTTATACCATATAACGTAATACGTTATAACGTTATACCATATAACGTAATACGTTATAACGTTATACCATATAACGTAATACGTTATAACGTTATACCATATAATCTAATACGTTATAACGTTATACCATATAACGTAATACGTTATAACGTTATACCATATAACGTAATACGTTATAACGTTATACCATATAACGTAATACGTTATAACGTTATACCATATAACGTAATACGTTATAACGTTATGTTATATAACGTAATACGTTATAACGTTATACCATATAACGTAATACGTTATAACGTTATACCATATAACGTAATACGTTATAACGTTATACCATATAACGTAATACGTTATAACGTTATACCATATAACGTAATACGTTATAACGTTATACCATATAACGTAATACGTTATAACGTTATACCATATAACGTAATACGTTATAACGTTATACCATATAACGTAATACGTTATAACGTTATACCATATAACGTAATACGTTATAACGTTATACCATATAACGTAATACGTTATAACGTTATACCATATAACGTAATACGTTATAACGTTATACCATATAACGTAATACGTTATAACGTTATACCATATAACGTAATACGTTATAACGTTATACCATATAACGTAATACGTTATAACGTTATACCATATAACGTAATACGTTATAACGTTATGCTATATAACGTAATACGTTATAACGTTATACCATATAACGTAATACGTTATAACGTTATACCATATATAACGTAATACGTTATAACGTTATACCATATAACGTAATACGTTATAACGTTATACCATATAACGTAATACGTTATAACGTTATACCATATAACGTAATACGTTATAACGTTATACCATATAACGTAATACGTTATAACGTTATACCATATAACGTAATACGTTATAACGTTATACCATATAACGTAATACGTTATAACGTTATACCATATAACGTAATACGTTATAACGTTATACCATATAACGTAATACGTTATACGTTATAACGTTATAACGTTATATATAACGTAATACGTTATAACGTTATACCATATAACGTAATACGTTATAACGTTATACCATATAACGTAATACGTTATAACGTTATACCATATAACGTAATACGTTATAACGTTATACCATATAACGTAATACGTTATAACGTTATACCATATAACGTAATACGTTATAACGTTATACCATATAACGTAATACGTTATAACGTTATACCATATAACGTAATACGTTATAACGTTATACCATATAACGTAATACGTTATAACGTTATACCATATAACGTAATACGTTATAACGTTATACCATATAACGTAATACGTTATAACGTTATACCATATAACGTAATACGTTATAACGTTATACCATATAACGTAATACGTTATAACGTTATACCATATAACGTAATACGTTATAACGTTATACCATATAACGTAATACGTTATAACGTTATACCATATAACGTAATACGTTATAACGTTATACCATATAACGTAATACGTTATAACGTTATACCATATAACGTAATACGTTATAACGTTATACCATATAACGTAATACGTTATAACGTTATTTACATATAACGTAATACGTTATAACGTTATACCATATATAACGTAATACGTTATAACGTTATACCATATAACGTAATACGTTATAACGTTATACCATATAACGTAATACGTTATAACGTTATACCATATAACGTAATACGTTATAACGTTATACCATATAACGTAATACGTTATAACGTTATACCATATAACGTAATACGTTATAACGTTATACCATATAACGTAATACGTTATAACGTTATACCATATAACGTAATACGTTATAACGTTATACCATATAACGTAATACGTTATAACGTTATACCATATAACGTAATACGTTATAACGTTATACCATATAACGTAATACGTTATAACGTTATACCATATAACGTAATACGTTATAACGTTATACCATATAACGTAATACGTTATAACGTTATACCATATAACGTAATACGTTATAACGTTATACCATATAACGTAATACGTTATAACGTTATACCATATAACGTAATACGTTATAACGTTATACCATATAACGTAATACGTTATAACGTTATACCATATAACGTAATACGTTATAACGTTATACCATATAACGTAATACGTTATAACGTTATACCATATAACGTAATACGTTATAACGTTATACCATATAACGTAATACGTTATAACGTTATACCATATAACGTAATACGTTATAACGTTATACCATATAACGTAATACGTTATAACGTTATGTTATATAACGTAATACGTTATAACGTTATACCATATAACGTAATACGTTATAACGTTATACCATATAACGTAATACGTTATAACGTTATACCATATATATAACGTAATACGTTATAACGTTATACCATATAACGTAATACGTTATAACGTTATACCATATAACGTAATACGTTATAACGTTATACCATATAACGTAATACGTTATAACGTTATACCATATAACGTAATACGTTATAACGTTATACCATATAACGTAATACGTTATAACGTTATTAAACGTATATATAACGTAATACGTTATAACGTTATAACGTTATATAATATAACGTACGTTATAACGTTATACCATATAACGTAATACGTTATAACGTTATACCATATAACGTAATACGTTATAACGTTATGTTCATAACGTAATACGTTATAACGTTATACCATATAACGTAATACGTTATAACGTTATACCATATAACGTAATACGTTATAACGTTAACATAACGTAATACGTTATAACGTTATAGTTATATAACGTAATACGTTATAACGTTATGTCATATAACGTAATACGTTATAACGTTATACCATATAACGTAATACGTTATAACGTTATGTCATATAACGTAATACGTTATAACGTTATACCATATAACGTAATACGTTATAACGTTATACCATATAACGTAATACGTTATAACGTTATGTTATATAACGTAATATGTTATAACGTTATACCATATAACGTAATACGTTATAACGTTATACCATATAACGTAATACGTTATAACGTTATACCATATAACGTAATACGTTATAACGTTGTCCATATAACGTAATACGTTATAACGTTATGAATTATATAACGTAATACGTTATAACGTTATACCATTATATAACGTAATACGTTATAACGTTATACCATATAACGTAATACGTTATAACGTTATACCATATAACGTAATACGTTATAACGTTATGTTATATAACGTAATACGTTATAACGTTATGTTATATAACGTAATACGTTATAACGTTATACCATATAACGTAATACGTTATAACGTTATGTTATATAACGTAATACGTTATAACGTTATGTTATATAACGTAATACGTTATAACGTTATACCATATAACGTAATACGTTATAACGTTATACCATATAACGTAATACGTTATAACGTAATACCATATAACGTAATACGTTATAACGTTATGTTATATAACGTAATACGTTATAACGTTATACCATATAACGTAATACGTTATAACGTTATACCATATAACGTAATACGTTATAACGTTATACCATTATAACGTAATACGTTATAACGTTATACTTCATATAACGTAATACGTTATAACGTTATACGTTATAACGTAATACGTTATAACGTATGCATATAACGTAATATCGGTTGTAACTTATGTTATATAACGTAATACGTTATAACGTTATACCATATAACGTAATACGTTATAACGTTATACCATATAACGTAATACGTTATAACGTTATGTTATATAACGTAATACGTTATAACGTTATACCATGATACGTCGTAATACTATAACGTAATACGTTATAACGTTATACCATATAAGCGTAATACGTTATAACGTTGTACCATATAACGTAATACGTTATAACGTTATACCATATAACGTAATACGTTATAACGTTGTACGTTATATAACGTAATAAGGTTATAACGTTATGCTATATAACGTAATACGTTATAACGTTATGCTATATAACGTAATACGTTATATCGTTATACCATATAACGTAATACGTTATAACGTTATGTTATATAACGTAATACGTTATAACGTTATGTTATATAACGTAATACGTTATAACGTTATACCATATAACGTAATACGTTATAACGTTATACCATATAACGTAATACGTTATAACGTTATGTTATATAACGTAATACGTTATAACGTTATACCATATAACGTTACGTTATATAACGTAATACGTTATAACGTTATACCATATAACGTAATACGTTATAACGTTATACGATATATACGTAATACGTTATAACGTTATGTTATATAACGTAATACGTTATAACGTTATACCATATAACGTAATACGTTATAACGTTATACCATATAACGTAATACGTTATAACGTTATGTTATATAACGTAATACGTTATAACGTTATACCATATAACGTAATACGTTATAACGTTGTACCATATAACGTAATACGTTATAACGTTATACCATATAACGTAATACGTTATAACGTTATATTATATAACGTAATACGTTATAACGTTATGTTATATAACGTAATACGTTATAACGTTATACCATATAACGTAATACGTTATAACGTTATGTTATATAACGTAATACGTTATAACGTTATGTTATATAACGTAATACGTTATAACGTTATACCATATAACGTAATACGTTATAACGTTATACCATATAACGTAATACGTTATAACGTTATGTCCATATAACGTAATACGTTATAACGTTATACCATATAACGTAATACGTTATAACGTTATAAGTTATATACGTAATACGTTATAACGTTATGTTATATAACGTAATACGTTATAACGTTGTTCCATATAACGTAATACGTTATAACGTTATGTCATATAACGTAATACGTTATAACGTTATACCATATAACGTAATACGTTATAACGTTATACTCATATAACGTAATACGTTATAACGTTATACCATATAACGTAATACGTTATAACGTTATACCATATAACGTAATACGTTATAACGTTATGTCATATAACGTAATACGTTATAACGTTATGTTATATAACGTAATACGTTATAACGTTATACCATATAACGTAATACGTTATAACGTCATTACCATATAACGTAATACGTTATAACGTTATGTTATATATAACGTAATACGTTATAACGTTATTTCATATAACGTAATACGTTATAACGTTATACCATATAACGTAATACGTTATAACGTTATACCATATAACGTAATACGTTATAACGTTATGTTATATAACGTAATACGTTATAACGTTATGTTATATAACGTAATACGTTATAACGTTATGTTATATATAACGTAATACGTTATAACGTTATACCATATAACGTAATACGTTATAACGTTATACCATATAACGTAATACGTTATAACGTTATACCATATAACGTAATACGTTATAACGTTATACCATATAACGTAATACGTTATAACGTTATACCATATAACGTAATACGTTATAACGTTATACCATATAACGTAATACGTTATAACGTTGTGTTATATAACGTAATACGTTATAACGTTATGTTATATAACGTAATACGTTATAACGTTATACCATATAACGTAATACGTTATAACGTTGTACCATATAACGTAATACGTTATAACGTTATACCATATAACGTAATACGTTATAACGTTATGTTATATAACGTAATACGTTATAACGTTATACCATATAACGTAATACGTTATAACGTTATACCATATAACGTAATACGTTATAACGTTATGTCATATAACGTAATACGTTATAACGTTATACCATATAACGTAATACGTTATAACGTTATACCATATAACGTAATACGTTATAACGTTATACCATATAACGTAATACGTTATAACGTTATACCATATAACGTAATACGTTATAACGTTATACCATATAACGTAATACGTTATAACGTTATACCATATAACGTAATACGTTATAACGTTATACCATATAACGTAATACGTTATAACGTTATACCATATAACGTAATACGTTATAACGTTATACCATATAACGTAATACGTTATAACGTTATGTTATATAACGTAATACGTTATAACGTTATACCATATAACGTAATACGTTATAACGTTATACCATATAACGTAATACGTTATAACGTTATACCATATAACGTAATACGTTATAACGTTATACCATATAACGTAATACGTTATAACGTTATGTCATATAACGTAATACGTTATAACGTTATACCATATAACGTAATACGTTATAACGTTATGTCATATAACGTAATACGTTATAACGTTATACCATATAACGTAATACGTTATAACGTTATACCATATAACGTAATACGTTATAACGTTATACCATATATAACGTAATACGTTATAACGTTATACCATATAACGTAATACGTTATAACGTTATACCATATAACGTAATACGTTATAACGTTATACCATATAACGTAATACGTTATAACGTTATACCATATAACGTAATACGTTATAACGTTATACCATATAACGTAATACGTTATAACGTTATACCATATAACGTAATACGTTATAACATTATACCATATAACGTAATAAGTTGTAACGTTATGTTATATAACGTAATACGTTATAATGTCATACCATATAACGTAATACGTTATAACGTTATACCATATAACGTAATACGTTATCGAAATATCTCAAACGGCATGGAAATGACGGTCAGTTTTCGTCAAAATCGACGAAATCATCGCGATTTGCGAGCTGTTGGGCTTGTTTCGACGCTGAAACCTGTGTGCGTTACATTTGCGAGCTGTTGGGCTTGTTTCGACGCTGAAACGGTGCGTTACATTTGGCTCGTAAAGTGGAGCGAAAAAGAGCGCTTAAACGTCCAAATATCTCAGACGGGATGGAAATGACGGTCAGTTTTCGTCAAAATCGACGAGATCATCGCGATTTGCGAGCTGTTGGGCTTGTTTCGACGCTGAAACCGGCGTGCATTACATTTGGCGCGTAAAGTGGAGTGAAAAGAGCGCTTAAACGTCGAAATATCTCAAACGGGATGGAAATGACGGTCAGTTTTCGTCAAAATCGACGAAATCATCGCGATTTGCGAGCTGTTGGGCTTGTTTCGACGCTGAAACGTGTGTGCGTTACATTTGGCGCGTAAAGTGGAGAGAAAAGAGCGCATAAACGTCGAAATATCTCAAACGGGATGGAAATGACGGTCAGTTTTCGTCAAAATCGACGAAATCATCGCGATTTGCGAGCTGTTGGGCTTGTTTCGACGCTGAAACCGGCGTGCATTACATTTGGCTCGTAAAGTGGAGTGAAAAGAGCGCTTAAACGTCGAAATATCTCAAGCGGGATGGAAATGACGGTCAGTTTTCGTCAAAATCGACGAAATCATCGCGATTTGCGAGCTGTTGGGCTTGTTTCGACGCTGAAACGTGTGTGCGTTACATTTGGCGCGTAAAGTAGAGTGAAAAGAGCGCATAAACGTCGAAATATCTCAATCGGGATGGAAATGACGGTCAGTTTTCGTCAAAATCGACGAAATCATCGCGATTTGCGAGCTGTTGGTCTTGTTTCGACGCTGAAACGTGTGTGTCGTTACATTTGGCGCGTAAAGTGGAGTGAAAAGAGCGCATAAACGTCGAAATATCTCAAACGGGATGGAAATGACGGTCAGTTTTCGTCAAAATCGACGAAATCATCGCGATTTGCGAGCTGTTGCGCTTGTTTCGACGCTGAAACGTGTGTGCATTACATTTGGCGCGTAAAGTGGAGTGAAAAGAGCGCTTAAACGTCGAAATATCTCAAACGGGATGGAAATGACGGTCAGTTTTCGTCAAAATCGACGAAATCATCGCGATTTGCGAGCTGTTGGGCTTGTTTCGACGCTGAAACCGGTGTGCGTTACATTTGGCTCGTAAAGTGGAGAGAAAAGAGCGCTTAAACGTCGAAATATCTCAAACGGGATGGAAATGACGGTCAGTTTTCGTCAAAATCGACGAGATCATCGCGATTTGCGAGCTGTTTTGCTTGTTTCGACGCTGAAACGTGTGTGCGTTACATTTGGCGCGTAAAGTGGAGTGAAAAGAGCGCATAAACGTCGAAATATCTCAAACGGGATGGAAATGACGGTCAGTTTTCGTCAAAATCGACGAAATCATCGCGATTTGCGAGCTGTTGGGCTTGTTTCGACGCTGAAACGTGTGTGCGTTACATTTGGCGCGTAAAGTGGAGTGAAAAGAGCGCTTAAACGTCGAAATATCTCAAACGGGATGGAAATGACGGTCAGTTTTCGTCAAAATCGACGAAATCATCGCGATTTGCGAGCTGTTGGGCTTGTTTCGACGCTGAAACCGGTGTGCGTTACATTTGGCTCGTAAAGTGGAGTGAAAAGAGACGCTTAAACGTCGAAATATCTCAAACGGGATGGAAATGACGGTCAGTTTTCGTCAAAATCGACGAAATCATCGCGATTTGCGAGCTGTTGGGCTTGTTTCGACGCTGAAACGTGTGTGCGTTACATTTGGCGCGTAAAGTGGAGTGAAAAGAGCGCTTAAACGTCGAAATATCTCAAACGGGATGGAAATGACGGTCAGTTTTCGTCAAAATCGACGAAATCATCGCGATTTGCGAGCTGTTGCGCTTGTTTCGACGCTGAAACGTGTGTGCGTTACATTTGGCGCGTAAAGTGGAGTGAAAAGAGCGCTTAAACGTCGAAATATCTCAAACGGGATGGAAATGACGGTCAGTTTTCGTCAAAATCGACGAAATCATCGCGATTTGCGAGCTGTTGGGCTTGTTTCGACGCTGAAACCGGTGTGCGTTACATTTGGCGCGTAAAGTGGAGTGAAAAGAGCGCTTAAACGTCGAAATATCTCAAACGGGATGGAAATGACGGTCAGTTTTCGTCAAAATCGACGAAATCATCGCGATTTGCGAGCTGTTGGCTTGTTTCGACGCTGAAACGTGTGTGCGTTACATTTGGCGCGTAAAGTGGAGTGAAAAGAGCGCTTAAACGTCGAAATATCTCAAACGGGATGGAAATGACGGTCAGTTTTCGTCAAAATCGACGAAATCATCGCGATTTGCGAGCTGTTGGGCTTGTTTCGACGCTGAAACGTGTGTGCGTTACATTTGGCGCGTAAAGTGGAGTGAAAAGAGCGCTTAAACGTCGAAATATCTCAAACGGGATGGAAATGACGGTCAGTTTTCGTCAAAATCGACGAAATCATCGCGATTTGCGAGCTGTTGGGCTTGTTTCGACGCTGAAACCGGTGTGCGTTACATTTGGCGCGTAAAGTGGAGTGAAAAGAGCGCTTAAACGTCGAAATATCTCAAACGGGATGGAAATGACGGTCAGTTTTCGTCAAAATCGACGAGATCATCGCGATTTGCGAGCTGTTGGGCTTGTTTCGACGCTGAAACCGGCGTGCGTTACATTTGGCGCGTAAAGTGGAGTGAAAAGAGCGCTTAAACGTCGAAATATCTCAAACGGGATGGAAATGACGGTCAGTTTTCGTCAAAATCGACGAAATCATCGCGATTTGCGAGCTGTTGGGCTTGTTTCGACGCTGAAACGTGTGTGCGTTACATTTGGCGCGTAAAGTGGAGTGAAAAGAGCGCATAAACGTCGAAATATCTCAAACGGGATGGAAATGACGGTCAGTTTTCGTCAAAATCGACGAAATCATCGCGATTTGCGAGCTGTTGCGCTTGTTTCGACGCTGAAACGTGTGTGCGTTACATTTGGCGCGTAAAGTGGAGTGAAAAGAGCGCTTAAACGTCGAAATATCTCAAACGGGATGGAAATGACGGTCAGTTTTCGTCAAAATCGACGAAATCATCGCGATTTGCGAGCTGTTGGGCTTGTTTCGACGCTGAAACGGGTGTGCGTTACATTTGGCGCGTAAAGTGGAGTGAAAAGAGCGCTTAAACGTCGAAATATCTCAAACGGGATGGAAATGACGGTCAGTTTTCGTCAAAATCGACGAAATCATCGCGATTTGCGAGCTGTTGGGCTTGTTTCGACGCTGAAACCTGTGTGCGTTACATTTGGCGCGTAAAGTGGAGTGAAAAGAGCGCTTAAACGTCGAAATATCTCAAACGGGATGGAAATGACGTTTTCGTCAAAATCGACGAAATCATCGCGATTTGCGGGCTGCTGAAAGTGACGGTAATTTTGCGCGTAAAGAGAGAAAAGAGCGCATAAACGTCGAAATATTCTCAACGGGATGGAAATGACGGTCAGTTTTCGTCAAAATCGACGAAATCATCGCGATTTGCGAGCTGTTGCGCTTGTTTCGACGCTGAAACGTGTGTGCGTTACATTTGGCGCGTAAAGTGGAGTGAAAAGAGCGCTTAAACGTCGAAATATCTCAAACGGGATGGAAATGACGGTCAGTTTTCGTCAAAATCGACGAAATCATCGCGATTTGCGAGCTGTTGGGCTTGTTTCGACGCTGAAACCGGCGTGCATTACATTTGGCGCGTAAAGTGGAGTGAAAAGAGCGCTTAAACGTCGAAATATCTCAAACGGGATGGAAATGACGGTCAGTTTTCGTCAAAATCGACGAAATCATCGCGATTTGCGAGCTGTTGGGCTTGTTTCGACGCTGAAACGTGTGTGCGTTACATTTGGCGCGTAAAGTGGAGAGAAAAGAGCGCTTAAACGTCGAAATATCTCAAACGGGATGGAAATGACGGTCAGTTTTCGTCAAAATCGACGAAATCATCGCGATTTGCGAGCTGTTGCGCTTGTTTCGACGCTGAAACGTGTGTGCATTACATTTGGCGCGTAAAGTGGAGTGAAAAGAGCGCTTAAACGTCGAAATATCTCAAACGGGATGGAAATGACGGTCAGTTTTCGTCAAAATCGACGAAATCATCGCGATTTGCGAGCTGTTGGGCTTGTTTCGACGCTGAAACCGGCGTGCATTACATTTGGCTCGTAAAGTGGAGTGAAAAGAGAGCGCTTAAACGTCGAAATATCTCAAGCGGGATGGAAATGACGATCAGTTTTCGTCAAAATCGACGAAATCATCGCGATTTGCGAGCTGTTGGGCTTGTTTCGACGCTGAAACGTGTGTGCGTTACATTTGGCGCGTAAAGTGGAGTGAAAAGAGCGCTTAAACGTCGAAATATCTCAAACGGGATGGAAATGACGGTCAGTTTTCGTCAAAATCGACGAAATCATCGCGATTTGCGAGCTGTTGGGCTTGTTTCGACGCTGAAACGGTGTGCGTTACATTTGGCGCGTAAAGTGGAGTGAAAAGAGCGCTTAAACGTCGAAATATCTCAAACGGGATGGAAATGACGGTCAGTTTTCGTCAAAATCGACGAAATCATCGCGATTTGCGAGCTGTTGGGCTTGTTTCGACGCTGAAACCGGCGTGCATTACATTTGGCTCGTAAAGAGGAGTGAAAAGAGCGCTTAAACGTCAAAATATCTCAAGCGGGATGGAAATGACGATCAGTTTTCGTCAAAATCGACGAAATCTTCGCGATTTGCGAGCTGTTGGGCTTGTTTCGACGCTGAAACCGGTGTGCGTTACATTTGGCTCGTAAAGTGGAGAGAAAAGAGCGCTTAAACGTCCAAATATCTCAGACGGGATCGAAATGACGGTCAGTTTTCGTCAAAATCGACGAGATCATCGCGATTTGCGTGCTGTTTTGCTTGTTTCGACGCTGAAACGTGTGTGCGTTACATTTGGCGCGTAAAGTGGAGTGAAAAGAGCGCTTAAACGTCGAAATATCTCAAACGGGATGGAAATGACGGTCAGTTTTCGTCAAAATCGACGAAATCATCGCGATTTGCGAGCTGTTGGGCTTGTTTCGACGCTGAAACGGGTGTGCATTACATTTGGCGCGTAAAGTGGAGTGAAAAGAGCGCTTAAACGTCGAAATATCTCAAACGGGATGGAAATGACGGTCAGTTTTCGTCAAAATCGACGAAATCATCGCGATTTGCGAGCTGTTGGGCTTGTTTCGACGCTGAAACCGGCGTGCATTACATTTGGCGCGTAAAGTGGAGTGAAAAGAGCGCTTAAACGTCGAAATATCTCAAACGGGATGGAAATGACGGTCAGTTTTCGTCAAAATCGACGAAATCATCGCG
>JACSOB010000182.1:0-45091 GCA_019677175.1 Bombus sylvicola | reverse complement strand
TGCACGGACAGAAGAGCCTGAAATTAGCGGGGAAATATTTAATGAGGAGTCCGCCCGTCAGTGGAGACTCCAGCAAAAAGAAATAGAGAAACTAACTAGGTATCCCCGCCGTTAAAGGAGGTTAACGCTCGGTTAACAGAAATTTGGGCAAATAATAAAGAAAATAGTGTTGGGTGGATGATACATTTACACTGTACATGTGAATGTGTGTATAAGCGATAGGGGGCGTCCAGGTCTTAGTTGAGACAAAAGAATGTCGCCAGATGTTAGAAGAATCTGAAAGAGTCGGTTGAGAACAAGCGTGCGTGCAAGAAGGTTATCGAGGTCTTCAGAGTGTAATATATATGTGTCGGGTTAATTTTAGAATTAGGGTTAGGGGCGTGAAACGAATCTTCGTTTGGGTTACACGTTGTCGTTATGCAATAGAGAAGACATTGACTAGTGCAAATACGATTATCATAGAACCGGACAAATAACCGTGATAGTTAGATACTCGAGAAGCTAATGACAATGATCCTAGGTTCAATAACGAATCCGCGGTCGACGGGATGATAGATGAACGTGCTCGCAAAATCTAAGTCGGACTCGTAATAATATTCACTGGTCGTAAAGGGTTACTCTTTTCGTCGATGAGATCGCGAGAGAGAATGAATTTCCCGTCCCGATGATGCCACAGAGGAAAACTATACGGGGTGTGTCTAAGGACACGAGATCATCGGATTCGTCGAGAAAAGTCTTCGTTCAGAAAGTAAGGGAAATTGGCGTTGCTGCTAATTGGTCAATCTCCATATCGGTGGTTAGAAAAAGATGCTAGCCACCCTCGAGGGAAAGTTGCTAGTGGGAGATGCCGTTCGTTGAAAAATAGGTCTCCACTATCTTCCCGTAGCTGGGACAAAGATTGTTTGTTTGAAGGACTTTTAGTCAACTAAATCCTAAGATTTACGACGGGCCCTCAGGCTAGCTGAACATGTACTGCGGAGACGCATCGACATCTGGCAATCATCTTGCTCGAAGAATAGGGTCTGCGTGTGGCGAGCCACGGGACAGAAACCGTTGAAATGTTTACTGTCGCGTGCCGCCCGAAATATTTCTTTTAAGGAGAGCTATAGAATTACTCCATTACCTTTGTTAGACAAAGCGTTCATCCCGTGACCGCGGCTACGTTCGGCGACTGGCTGTCGCCTCGAGCTCAAGCTCACTATCACAACTCTCGAACAATTACAATCGGATTGAATAACTACAATTGTTTAATTACAGCTATAGTAAACTCTAGGTTACAATGTTGCGGGATTATCCAAAATTCCAAAGGTTCCGGTGTTCTTTCATCTCCGACATGTATATAAATATATTTTATTCAATCAACATAGCAACAACTTGGAGAGTTACACATAAATATAAACATATATGCCAAACATATAATAAACCAGAAAATACTAGAGACAATACTATGTAATAAACCAAACTATAAATATATGAGTATATAAAATCAAAGAACTTATAATCTAACGTATACATAAAATATACAATATTGTATTATTAAAGAAATAAAGGTTACATTGTCAGAAATATATATATGTGTGTGCGCACTCTACATTATTACATCAAATTATTAATCTAAGATACATACTTAAAACTAGCCAACATTTCAGTAAAATAATTGTAAAATGAGAACTACATTACGAAACATGCATGTCTATATATAATATATAAATATATATACTAAATTACAATCTAAATGAATACAAAAGAAATAGAACACACAACGCAACACTAGGAACTAAGAAACAACCTGTCGATAGGCTAAAACGTTCAAAATTATATATATATTATATAAATATATAATCTATACTGTAAACTAATATTAATAATCTAAATGAATACAAATGAAATAGAACTCATAACGCGACACTAGGGACTAAGTAACGACCTGTCGACAGGCTAGAACGTTCAAAATAATTGACACCGCAACGACTTGAAGAATTGCGTACAGATTCTACTGTCAAACACAAATATGTGGAAAACACATTAAACGCACAATAATCTAGAAATAAACTTTAATACTATGTTGTCACAATACAAGATATATATGTATATATGAAATCAAAATATAACCTCAAACACACAACATCATATCACTAAAGAATCTAAATGAAAATCAAACTACAAGAAATATATACATATATACGTGTACGTGTGTGTGTTCTATCTTATTAAATGAAATTAATATAAAATAAATAATTAACATTTCACTTCTTATGAAACTACACCACTAGAAGAAATATGTTACGCATATGTAAATATATATATATATAAATACACGTTTGTGTGTGTTTTATATTACTGAACACTATTGTAATAGCGTAAATAATTTAAATTAGAGGTCGGTTGAAAATAGAAAAACCGTGTACGTCGTCTTTCTGTGGTTCGTTTAAATTTAAAAGTGTCTACATGACTAAAGTCACCTAGTTCTTACATAGGTATGAGAAAAACAATAGGCAACGTTAGACAAGAAGGACGGTTACGTGTTTCTAAGGCGGGACGACCGAAAGGTCAGGGTGTGTGCGAGTCGAAAAGCGGGTGTGTTGCGAGAGTCAGAGTTGATCGAGACATCGAAGAGTGGAGTCGTTAGAGTTGATCGAGTTGTCAGTGTTGTAGAGTTGTTAGAGTTGCTAGTGAGAGAGAGAGAGAGAGAGAGAGAGAGAGAGAGTGTGTTAGAGTCGTTGCGACGAGAGTTGCCAAATAGCTGCAAGGTTATTTGAAATAAATACGAGCGTTACATTTAGTTTCCGTTAAATAAATATTGTTTTCTGTCCAATTTATATTTGTATATTCAATCCAATATTAATAAATTATAATTAATCGGACAAAATTACATCTTTAATATAATCCGATATTACACTATAAAATAAACTACTCAGAACAATAAATGACACTATCGGAAATATTACAAAACATTAGTCACCTTAAAATGACACACAATATAAATATATATATATATACATTCACATGAACAATACTATTGTCATTTTAATAACAATATCAATAATAAATAGTCTAATTGCGGTAGAATAAAGGAAAAACTAGCGACAAACGAAAAAACACTTCGATATCAAACAAAACTATAGATCCGCCACCGTAACCTCACTGATGACATTTGCGAGCAGCCATGTTAGATTTATACGCGCACGTTGGAATACACGCAATAATTATACACGTTAAAAGAGCGCTTAAACGTCGAAATATCTCAAACGGGATAAAATGACGGTCAGTCTTCGTCAAAAACGAGGAAAACATCACGATTTGCGAGCTGCTGGGCTTGTTTCGACGCTGAAACGTGTGTGCATTACATTTGGTGCGTAAAGCAGAGTGAAAAAAGCGCTTAAACGTCGAAATACCTCAAACGGTATGGAAATGACGGTTAGTTTTCTTCAAAATCGACGAAATCGTCGCGATTTGCAAGCAGTTGGGCTTGTTTCGACGCTGAAACGTGTGTGCATTACATTTGGCGCGTAAAGTGGAGTGTAAAGAGCGCTTAGACGTCGAAATATCTCAAGCGGTATGGAAATGACGGTTAGTTTTCGTCAAAATCGACGAAATCATCGCGAATTGCGAGCTGTTGGGCTTGTTTCGACGCTGAAACGTGTGTGCATTACATTTGGCGCGTAAAGTGGAGTGAAAAGAGCGCTTAAACGTCGAAATATCTCAAACGGGATAGAAATGACGGTCAGTTTTTCGTCAAAATCGAGGAAATGGTCGCGATTTGCGAGTCGTTGGGCTTGTTTCGACGCTGAAACGTGTGTGCATTACATTTGGTGCGTAAAGTGGTGTGAAAAGAGCGCTTAAACGTCGAAATATCTCAAACGGGATAGAACTGACGGTCAGTTTTCGTCAAAATCGAGGAAATCGTCGCGATTTGCGAGCTGTTGGGCTTGTTTCGACGCTGAAACGTGTGTGCATTACATTTGGCGCGTAAAGTGGAGTGAAAAAAGCGCTTAAACGTCGAAATACCTCAAACGGTATGGAAATGACGGGTAGTTTTCTTCAAAATCGACGAAATCGTCGCGATTTGCGAGCCGTTGGGCTTGTTTCGACGCTGAAACGTGTGTGCATTACATTTGGCGCGTAAAGTGGAGTGTAAAGAGCGCTTAAACGTCGAAATATCTCAATCGGGATAGAAATGACGGTCAGTTTTCGTCAAAATCGAGGAAATCATCGCGAATTGCGAGCCGTTGGGATTGTTTCGACGCTGAAACGTGTGTGCACTACATTTGGCGCGTAAAGTGGTGTGTAAAGAGCGCTTAAACGTCGAAATATCTCAAACGGTATGGAAATGACTGTTTGTTTTCGTCTAAATCGACGAAATCATCGCGATTTGCGAGCCGTTGGGCTTGTTTCGACGCTGAAACGTGTGTGCATTACATTTGGCGCGTAAAGTGGAGTGAATAGAGCGCTTAAACGTCGAAATATCTCAAACGGTATGGAAATGACGGTTATTCTTTCGGCAAAATCGGGAAATCATCGCGATTTGCGAGCCGTTGGGCTTGTTTCGACGCTGAAACGTGTGTGCATTACATTTGGCGCGTAAAGTGCAGTGAAAAGAGCGCTTAAACATCGAAATATCTCAAACGGTATGGAACTGACGGTTAGTTTTCGTCAAAATCAACGAAATCATCGCGATTTGCGAGCTGCTGGGCTTGTTTCGACGCTGAAACGTGTATGCATTACATTTGGTGCGCAAAGTGGAGTGAAAAGAGCGCTTAAACGTCGAAATATCTCAAACAGGATAGAAATGATGGTTTGCGAGTGTTGGTTTTATTGAATGTGTATTTCGGGTGTCAAAATCGAGGAAATCATCGCGATTTGCGAGCTGTTGGGCTTGTTTCGACGCTGAAACGTGTTGCATTACATTTGGCGCGTAAGGTGGAGTGAAAAAGTGCTTATGGTATGGGTGTTTCGACTAATGTGCATTAATGCGGGGAGGGGGGGGAAAGGGTTAAACGTCGAAATATCTCGAAACGGGATGGAAATGACGGTCAGTTTTCGTCAAAATCGAGGAAATCATCGCGATTTGCGAGCTGTTGGGCTTGTTTCGACGCTGAAACGTGTGTGCATTACATTTGGCGCGTAAAGTGGAGTGAAAAGAGCGCTTAAACGTCGAAATATCTCAAACGGTATGGAAATGACGGTTTGTTTTCGTCAAAATCGACGAAATCATCGCGATTTGCGAGCCGTTGGGCTTGTTTCGACGCTGAAACGTGTGTGCATTACATTTGGCGCGTAAAGTGGATTTAAAGAGCGCTTAAACGTCGAAATATCTCAAACGGGATGGAAAAGACGGTTAGTTTTCGTCAAAATCGACGGAAATCATCGCGATTTGCGAGCCGTTGGGCTTGTTTCGACGCTGAAACGTGTGTGCATTACATTTGGCGCGTAAAGTGGAGTGAAAAGAGCGCTTAAACGTCGAAATATCTCAAACGGGATAGAAATGACGGTTAGTTTTTCGTCAAAATCGACGAAATCATCGCGATTTGCCAGCTGCTGGGCTTGTTTCGACGCTGAAACGTGTGTGCATTACATTTGGCGCGTAAAGTGGAGTGAAAAGAGCGCTTAAACGTCGAAATATCTCAAACGGGATGGAAATGACGGTTAGTTTTCGTCAAAATCGACGAAATCATCGCGATTTGCGAGCCGTTGGGCTTGTTTCGACGCTGAAACGTGTGTGCATTACATTTGGCGCGTAAAGTGGAGTGAAAAGAGCGCTGAAACGTCGAAATATCTTAAACGGGATCGAAATGACGGTTAGTTTTTCGACAAAATCGACGAAATCATCGCGATTTGCGAGCCGTTGGGCTTGTTTCGACGCTCAAACGTGTGTACATTACATTTGGCGCGTAAAATGGAGTGAAAAGAGCGCTTAAACGTCAAAATATCACAAACGGGATAGAAATGACGGTCAGTTTTCGTCAAAATCGAGCAAATCATCGCGATTTGCGAGCCGTTGGGCTTGTGTCGACGCTGAAACGTGTGTGCATTACATTTGGCGCGTAAAGTGGTGTGAAAAGAGCGCTTAAACGTCGAAATATCTCAAACGGGATAGAAATGACGGTCAGTTTTCGTCATAATCGACGAAATCATCGCGATTTGCGGGGCTGTTGGACTGTTTTCGACGCTGAAACATGTGTGCATTACATTTGGCGCGTAAAGTGGAGTGAAAAAGAGCGCTTAAACGTCGAAATATCTCAAACGGTATGGAAATGACGGTTTGTTTTCGTCTAAATCGACGAAATCATCGCGATTTGCGAGCCGTTGGGCTTGTTTCGACGCTGAAACGTGTGTGCATTACATTTGGCGCGTAAAGTGGAGTGAATAGAGCGCTTAAACGTCGAAATATCTCAAACGGTATGGAAATGACGGTTACTTTTCGTCAAAATCGACGAAATCATCGCGATTTGCGAGCCGTTGGGCTTGTTTCGACGCTGAAACGTGTGTGCATTACATTTGGCGCGTAAAGTGCAGTGAAAAGAGCGCTTAAACATCGAAATATCTCAAACGGTATGGAAATGACGGTTAGTTTTCGTCAAAATCAACGAAATCATCGCGATTTGCGAGCCGTTGGGCTTGTTTCGACGCTGAAACGTGTGTGCATTACATTTGGCGCGCAAAGTGGAGTGAAAAGAGCGCTTAAACGTCGAAATATCTCAAACAGGATAGAAATGACGGTCAGTTTTCGTCAAAATGGAGGAAATCATCGCGATTTGCGAGCCGTTGGGCTTGTTTCGACGCTGAAACGTGTGTGCATTACATTTGGCGCGTAAGGTGGAGTGAAAAAAGTGCTTAAACGTCGAAATACCTCAAACGGTATGGAAATGACGGTTGGTTTTCTTCAAAATCGACGAAATCGTCGCGATTTGCGAGCCGTTGGGCTTGTTTCGACGCTGAAACGTGTGTGCATTACATTTGGCGCGTAAAGTGGAGTGTAAAGAGCGCTTAAACGTCGTAATATCTCAATCGGGATAGAAATGACGGTCAGTTTTCGTCAAAATCGAGGAAATCATCGCGATTTGCCAGCTGCTGGGCTTGTTTCGACGCTGAAACGTGTGTGCACTACATTTGGCGCGTAAAGTGGAGTGAAAAGAGCGCTTAAACGTCGAAATATCTCAAACGGGATAGAAATGACGGTCAGTTTTCGTCAAAATCGAGCAAATCGTTTCGATTTGCGAGCTGTTGGGCTTGTTTCGACGCTGAAACGTGTGTGCATTACATTTGGCGCGTAAAGTGGTGTGAAAAGAGCGCTTAAACGTCGAAATATCTCAAACGGGATAGAAATGACGGTCAGTTTTCGTCAAAATCGACGAAATCATCGCGATTTGCAGGCTGTTGGACTGGTTTCGACGCTGAAACATGTGTGCATTACATTTGGCGCGTAGAGTGGAGTGAAAAGAGCGCTTAAACGTCGAAATATCTCAAACGGGATAGAAATGACGGTCAGTTTTCGTCAAAATCGAGGAAATCGTCGCGATTTTGCGAGCTGTTGGGCTTGAGTTTCGACGCTGAAACATGTGTGCATTACATTTCGCGCGTAGAGTGGAGTGAAAAGAGCGCTCAAACGTCGAAATATCTCAAACGGTATGGATATGACGGTTAGTTTTCGTCAAAATCGACGAAATCATCGCGATTTGCGAGCGGTTGGGCTTGTTTCGACACTGAAACGTGTGTGCATTACATTTGGCGCGTAAAGTGGAGTGAAAAGAGCGCTTAAACGTCGAAATATCTCAAACGGGATAGAAAATGACGGTCAATTTTCGTTCAAAATCGAGGAAATCATCGCGATTTGCGAGCTGTTGGGCTTGTTTCCTGACGCTGAAACGTGTGTGCATTACATTTGGCGCGTAAAGTGGTGTGAAAAGAGCGCTTAAACGTCGAAATATCGCAAACGGTATGGAAATGACGGTTAGTTTTCGTCAAAATCGACGAAATCATTACGATTTGCGAGCAGTTGGGCTTGTTTCGACGCTGAAACGTAGTGTGTATTGACATTTGGCGCGTAAAGTGGAGTGAAAAGAGCGCTTAAACGTCGGAAATATCTTAAACGGGATAGAAATGACGGTCAGTTTTCGTCAAAACCGAGGCATCATCGCGATTTGCGAGCTGTTGGGCTTGTTTCTGACCCTGAAACGTGTGTGCGTTACTTTTGGCGCGTAAAGTGGAGTGAAAGGAGCGCTTAAACGCCGAAATATCTCAAACGGGATAGAAAGTGACGGTCAATTTTCGTCATAATCGAGGAAATCAATATCGCGATTTGCCAGCTGCTGGCGCGTGTTTCGACACTGAAACGTGTGTGCATTACATTTTGGCGCGTAAAGTGGAGTTTGTAAAGAGCGCTTAAACGTCGAAATATTCTCAAACGGGATAGAAATGACGGTCAGTTTTCGTCAAAATCGAGGAAATCATCGCAGATTTGCAGGCTGTTGGGCTCGTTTTTCGACGCTGAAACGTGTGTGCATTACATTTGGCGCGTAGAGTGGAGTGAAAAGAGCGCTTAAACGTCGAAATATCTCAAATGGGAAGAAAATGACGGTCAAGTTTTCGGTCAAAATCATGAGGAAGTCCATCGCTGATTTTGCAGGCTGTTGGACTGGTTTTCGACGCTGAAACGTGTGTGCACGTTAGCTTTTGGCGCCGCTGTAAAATGAGTGGGGCGCTTAAACGTCGAAATAATACTCAAACTGGGATAGAAAATGAGTGGTCCGTTTTCGTCAAAGAATCGAGGAAATCATCGCGATTTGGGGGTGCGGTTGGGCTTTGTTTTCGACACTGGAAACGCGTGTGCATTATGGTATTTGGCGCGTAAAAGTGGAGTGAAAAGAGCGCTTAAACGTCGACATATCAAACGGGATAAAAATGACGGTCAGTTTTCACGTCAAAATCGAGGAAATCATCGCGATTTGCGAGCTGTTGGAGCTGGTTTCGACGCTGAAACGGTTATTGTGCATTACATTTGGCGCGTAGGTGGGTGAAAAGTGCCTTAAACGTCAGAAATATCTCAAACGGGTAAGAAATGACGGTCAGTTTTCGTCTAAATCGAGGAAATCATCGCGATTCGCGAGCCGTTGAGCTTGTTACGACGCTGAAACGTGTGGTACTGCATTACATTTGGCGCGCAAAGTGGAGTGAAAAGAGCGCTTAAACGTCGAAATATCTCAAACGGGATATAGAAATGACTCACTTTTCTCCAAAATCATCGAAATCGTCGCGATTTGCGAGCTGTTGGAGCTGTTTCGACGCTGATGCGTGTGCGTTACTTTTGGCGTAAAGTGGAGTGAAAAGAGCCCTTAACGTCGAAATATCTCAAACGGGATAGAAATGACGTCACTTTTCTCAAATCGAGGAAATCATACCCGATTAGCACTGTTGAGCTTGTTTCGACGCTGATACGTGTGTGCATTTTACTGGCCGTAAAATTGGAGTGAAAAGAGCCTTAAACGTCAAATATCTCAAACGGTATGGAAATGACGTTAGTTTTCTCCAAAATCCAAATCATCCGATTTGCGAGCTGTTGGAGAGTACCGACGCTGAAACGTGTGACTTACTTTTGGCGCGTAAACTGGGTACACCTTAACTAATATCTCAAACGGGATAGAAATGACGTCGATTTCTCAAAATCGAGGAAATCATCCGATTTTGCAACCGTTGGACTTGTTTCGACGCGCTGAAACGTGTGTGCTTGCCCACATTTGGCGCGTAAAGGTGGAGTGAAAAAAACGCCAAAGCGTCGAAATATAAAAAACGGGATAGAAATGACGTCCGTTTTCTCAAAATCGAGGAAATCATCCGATTTGCGTGCGGTTGGAGCTTGTTTCTAGACACTGAAACGCAAGTGCATTATATTTGGCGCGTAAAGTGGGGTGAAAAGACAACTCAACTCGCTCAAACAGGATGAAATGACTCCAGTTTTTCACGTCAAAATCAGGGAAATCATCCGTTACTGACTGTTAGGCCTAGTTTCGACGCTGAAACATATGCTTACATTTGGCGCGTAGAGTGGGTGAAAATAGCTTAAGCTCAAATATCTCGAAGCAGATAAGAAGCTGACGTCGTTTTCTCTAAATCAAAGGAAATCATCCCCGCTTCCAGCCTTGGTCTTGTTTCGACGCTGAAACGTGAGCCATTACATTTGGCGCTGCAAAGTGGAAGGTGAAAACCGCCTTAAACGTCCTATAAATATCTCAAACGTTATGGAAATGACGTTTAGTTTTCTCAAAATCGACGAAATCGTCACGATTTGCGAACTGTTGGGCTTACTTCGAAGCTGAAACATTAGTGTGCACGTTACTTTTGGCGCGTGAAGTGGAGTGCAAGTAGCAAGAATCGAAATATCTAGAAACAGGATAAAGAAATGGCCAATTCAGTTTCTCAAAATCCCGGCGAAATCATCACGATTTGCGAGCCCGTTGGGCTCGTTTTTAAACGCTGAAACGATATTGTGCATTACATTTGACGCGTAAAGTGGAGTGAAAAGAGCGCTTAAAACGTCGAAATATCTCAAACGGGATAGAAATGACGGTCCGTTTTCATCAAAATCCAGAGAAATCATCGCGATTTGCGTGCAGTTTGGGCTTGTTTCAAACACTGAAACTATAAGTGCATTATTATATTTGGCGCGTAAAGTGGAGGTAGAAAAGAAACTGTAAAACGTCGACATATCTCAAACGGGATAGAAATGACGGTCAGTTTTCGTCAAAATCGAGGAAATCATCGCGGAGTTGCGAGAGCTGTTGGAAACTGGTTTCGACGCTGAAACGTGTGTGCATTACATTTGGCGCGTAAGGTGGGTGAAAAAGTGCGCTTAAGCGTCGAAATATCTCAAACGGGTAAGAAATGACGGTCAGTTTTCGTCTAAATCGAGGAAATCATCGCGATTCGCGAGCTGTTGGAGCTGGTTTCGACGCTGGGAAACATTATTGTGCATTACATTTGGCGCGTAGGGTGGAGTGAAAAAGTGCGCTTAAGCGTCAGAAATATCTCAAACGGGTAGAAATGACTCAGTTTTCTCTAAATCGAGGAAATCATCCGATTCGCAACCGTTGAGCTTGTTACGACGCTGAAACGTGTGTGCATTACATTTGGCGCGCAAAGTGGAGTGAAAAGCGCGCTTAAACGTCGAAATATCTCAAACGCATTTGGCGTGTAAAGTGGAGTGAAAAGAGTATTTAAGGGTCGAAATATCTCAAACGTTATGGAAATGACGTTTAGTTTTCGTCAAATCGACGAAATCATCACGATTTGCGAGCCGTTGGCCTTCGTTCTTCTGACGCTGAAATGCACATTTGACGTGTAATGTGGAGTAGAAAAGAGCGCTTAAACGTCGAAATATCTCAAACGGTACAGAAATGATGGTCAGTTTTCGTCAAAATCGAGGAAATCATCGCGATTTGCGAGCTGCTGGGCTTGTTTCGACGCTGAAACGTGTGTGCGTTACTTTTGGTGTGTAAAGTGGAGTGAAATGTGCGCTTAAACGTCGAAACATTCAAACGGGATAGGCCGACTGTCCGTTTTCTGGTCAAAATCGTTGAAATCATCGCGATTTGCGAGCGGTTCGGTTTATTTCGACACTGAAACGCGTGTGCATTATATTTGGCGTGTAAAGTGGAGTGAAAAGAGCGCTTAAAACGTCGACATATCCTTTCAAAACGTGATAGAATGACGGTCATCAGTTTCAGTCAAAATCGAGGAAATCATCGCGATTTGCGAGCTGTTGGGGCTGGCTCGAAGCTGAAACGTGCATTACATTTGGCGTGTAGAGTGGAGTGAAAAGTGCGCTTAAACGTCGAAATATCTCAAACGGGTAAGAAATGACGGCCAGTTTTTGTCTAAATCGAGGAAATCATCATGATCTTGGGAGCTGCTGGGCTTGTTTCGACGCTGGAATGTGTGCATTAAGCATTTTGGCGTGCAAAGTGGAGTGAAAAGAGCGCTTAAACGTCGAAATATCTCAAACGGGGATAGAAATGACGGCTTCACTCTTCGTCGCAACCGAGTAAAACCCACCGCGATTTGCGAGCTGTTGGGGGGTTTGCCTAACGCTTTACGTGCAAGCATTTTTGGGTGTAAAGTGAGTGGTGCGAGCGCTTAAACGTCGAAATATCTCAAACGGATAGAAAATGACGGTCACTTTTCGTCAAAATCGTCGAAATCATCGCTATGGGCAGCCGCTGGGTTTGTTTCGACGCTGATGCGTGTGTGCGTTACTTTTGGCAGCGTAGCGTGTGCGTGGCGCTTAAACGCCGAAATATCTGGAAACGTGGATAGAAATGATCGTCAAAATCGACGAAATCATCACGATTTTGCGGAGCCGTTGGCCTTGTTTCGACGCTGAAACGTGTGTGCATTACATTTGACGCGTAGCGGAGTGAAAAGAGCGCTTAAACGTCGAAAATATCTCAAACGGGATAGAAAATGACGGTCTGTACCGAGGAAATCATCGCGATTTGCGTTAGCCGTTCGAATACGAAGCAAGTGCATTATATTTTGGTGTGTAAAGTGGAGTGAAAGAGCGCTAAAACGTCGAAATATCTCAAACGGGATACAAATGACGGTCATTTTCGTCAAAATCGGTGAAATCAACGATTTGCGAAACCCCCCGGTTTGTTTCGATGCCAAACGTGTGGTGCATTACATTTGGCGTGCAAAGTGGAGGGAAAGAGAGCTTAAGCGCCGAAAATCGTAAACGTTATGGAAATGACGTTTGGTTTTCGTCAAACCGACGAAATCATCATGATTTGCGAGCCGTTGGCCTGCTGTTTCGACGCTGAAACGTGTGTCATTACATTTGACGTGTGAAGTGGGAGGAAAAGAGCGCTTAAACGTAAGTCGAAATATCTCAATCGGGATAGAAAATGACGGTCAGTTTTCGTCAAAATCGGTGAAACTCATCGTTATTTGCGGTGCTGTTGGGTTTGTTTCGACGCTGAAACGTGTGCGTTACTTTTGGCGTGTGTAAAGTGAGTGAAAAGAGCGCTTAAACGTCGAACATTCCAAACGGGATAGGAAATGACTGTCCGTTTTCGTCAAATCGAGGAAAATCATCGCGATTTGCGAGCGGTTCGCTTTGTTTCTACACTGAAACGTGTACTATATTTGGCGTAAAGTGGAGTGAAAAGAGCGCTTAAACGTCGACATTCCCAAACCGGAAAAACACGGCCGTCGTCAAAATCGAGGAAATCATCGCGATTTGCGTTTCGTTGGGCTGGTTTCGAATTGAAACGTGTGTGCATTATACGGCGCTAGAGTGGTTGAAGCGCGCCTAAACGTCGAAATATCTCAAACGGGTAAGAAATGACGGTCAGTTTTCGTCTAAATCGAGGAAACTTCACGCATCGTGAGCCGCTGGGCTTGTTTCGACGCTGGAAACGTGTGCGATTACATCGGCGCAGCGGAAGTAAGAGCGCTTAAACGTCGAAATATCTCAAACGGATAGAAATGACGGTCACTTTTCGTCAAAATCGAGGAATCATCGTGATTTGCGAGCCGTTACGAGCCTGACGCTGATGCGTGTAAAAAGTACCTTGCCGCAAAGTGAGTGGTAAAGAGCGCTTAAACGTCGAAATATCCGCAAACGGGATAGGTCGACGGTCACTTCTTTCGTCAAAATTGAGGAAATCATCGTGATTTGCGAGCCGTTGGGCTTGTTTCGACGCTGATGCGCGTTACCTTTGGCGTGTGTAAAGTGGCGGGAAAAGAGCGCTTAAACGTCGAAATATTTCAAACCAGCGAAATACGTTAGCCGCCAAAATCGAGGAAATCATCGTGGACGGTGAGTTGTTGGCTGCTCATCGCCGAAACGTTGTTACTTGGCGTGTGTGCCGATGCAAGTAGTTTAAACGTCAGAAATATCTGAACGGGATAGAAATGATACCGTCAAAACGACGAATCACGATTTGCCGCCAGCCTCGTTTTTCGACGCTGAAACGTGTGCATTACATTTGACGCGTAAAGTGGAGTGAAAAGAGCGCTTAACGTCGAAATATCTCAAACGGGATAGAAATGACGGTCCGTTTTCGTCAAATCGAGGAAATCATCATCGTGATTTGCGTGCGGTTGGGCTTTGTTTCGACACTGAAACGCGCATTATATATTTGGCGTGTAAAGTGGAGTGAAAAGAGCGCTTAAACGTCGACATATCTAAACGGGATAGAAATGACGGTCGTTTTCGTCAAAATCGAGGAACTCACATCGTGATTTGTGAGCTGTTATTGTTTCTGGCGCTGGAACGTGTGTGCATTACATTTGGCGCGTAGAGTGGAGTGAAAAGTGCGCTTAAGCGTCGGAACATATCTCAAACGGGTAAGAAATGACGGTCAGTTTACGTTCAAAATCGAGGAAATCATCGCGATTTCGTGAGCTGTTGGGCTGGTTTCTGACGCTGAAACGTGTGTGCATTACATTTGGCGCGTAGGGAGTGGAGTGAAAAGTGCGCTTAAGCGTCGAAATATTCCTCAAACGGGAAAGAAATGACGGTCAGTTTTCGTCTAAATCGAGGAAATCATCGCGATTCGCGGAGCCGTTGGGCTTGTTTCGACGCTGAAACGTGTGTGCATTGCATTTGGCGCGCAAAGTGGAGTGAAAAGCGCGCTTAAACGTCGAAATATCTCAAACGGTGTGGAAATGACGGTTAATTTTTCGTCAAAATCGACGAAATCATCACGATTTGCGAACCGTTGGGCTTGCTTCGACGCTGAAACGTGTGTGCGTTACATTTTGGCGCGTAAAGTGGAGTGCAAAGAGCGCTTAAACGTCGAAATATCTGAAACGGGATGGAAAATGACGGTCAGTTTTCGTCAAAATCGGCGAAATCATCACGATTTGCGAGCCGTTGGGCTTGTTTCGACGCTGAAACGTGTGTGCATTACATTTGGCGCGTAAAGTGGAGTGAAAAGAGCGCTTAAAACGTCGAAATATCTCAAACGGGATAGAAATGACGGTCAATTTTTGTCAAAATCGAGGAAATCATCGCGATTTGCGAGCCGTTGGGCTTGTTTAGACGCTGAAACGTGTGTGCATTACATTTGGCGCGTAAAGTGCAGTGAAAAGAGCGCTTAAACGTCGAAATATCTCAAACGGGATACAAATGACGGTCAGTTTTCGTCAAAATCGAGGAAATCATCGCGATTTGCGAGCCGTTGGGCTTGTTTCGACACTGAAACGTGTGTGCATTACATTTGGCGCGTAAAGTGCAGTGAAAAGAGCGCTTAAACGTCGAAATATCTCAAACGGGATAGAAATGACGGTCAGTTTTCGTCAAAATCGACGAAATCATCACGATTTGCGAGCCGTTGGGCTTGTTTCGACGCTGAAACGTGTGTGCATTACATTTGGCGCGTAAAGTGGAGTGAAAGGAGCGCTTAAACGTCGAAATATCTCAAACGGTATGGAAATGACGGTCAGTTTTCGTCAAAATCGAGGAAATCATCGCGATTTGCGAGCCGTTGGGCTTGTTTCGACGCTGAAACGTGTGTGCATTACATTTGGCGCGTAAAGTGGAGTGAAAAGAGCGCTTAAACGTCGAAATATCTCAAACGGGATAGAAAATGACGGTCAATTTTCGTCAAAATCGAGGAAATCATCGCGATTTGCGAGCCGTTGGGCTTGTTTCGACGCTGAAACGTGTGCGTTACATTTGGCGCGTAAAGTGGAGTGAAAAGAGCGCTTAAACGTCGAAATATCTCAAACGGTATGGAAATGACGGTTTGTTTTCGTCAAAATCGACGAAGTCATCGCGATTTGCGAGCCGTTGGGCTTGTTTCGACGCTGAAACGTGTGTGCATTACATTTGGCGCGTAAAGTGGAGTGAAAAGAGCGCTTAAACGTCGAAATATCTCAAACGGGATGGAAATGACGGTTAGTTTTCGTCAAAATCGACGAAATCATCGCGATTTGCGAGCCGTTGGGCGTGTTTCGACGCTGAAACGTGTGTGCATTACATTTGGCGCGTAAAGTGGAGTGAAAAGAGCGCTTAAACGTCGAAATATCTCAAACGGTATGGAAATGACGGTTAGTTTTCGTCAAAATCGACGAAATCATCGCGATTTGCGAGCCGTTGGGCTTGTTTCGACGCTAAAACGTGTCTGCATTACATTTGGCGCGTAAAGTGGAGTGAAAAGAGCGCTTAAACGTCGAAATATCTCAAACGGGATAGAAATGACGGTCAGTTTTCGTCAAAATCGGGGAAATCATCGCGATTTGCGAGCCGTTGGGCTTGTTTCGACGCTAAAACGTGTGTGCATTACATTTGGCGCGTAAAGTGGAGTGAAAAGAGCGCTTAAACGTCGAAATATCTCAAACGGTATGGAAATGACGGTTAGTTTTCGTCAAAATCGACGAAATCATCACGATTTGCGAGCCGTTGGGCTTGTTTCGACGCTGAAACGTGTGTGCATTACATTTGGCGCGTGAAGTGGAGTGAAAAGAGCGCTTAAACGTCGAAATATCTCAAACGGGATAGAAATGACGGTCAGTTTTCGTCAAAATCGAGGAAATCATCGCGATTTGCGAGCTGTTGGGTTTGTTTCGACGCTGAAACGTGTGTGCGTTACATTTGGCGCGTAAAGTGGAGTGAAAAGAGCGCTTAAACGTCGAAATATCTCAAACGGGATGGAAATGACGGTCCGTTTTCGTCAAAATCGAGGAAATCATCGCGATTTGCGAGCGGTTCGGCTTGTTTCGACGCTGAAACGTGTGTGCATTACATTTGGCGCGTAAAGTGGAGTGAAAAGAGCGCTTAAACGTCGAAATATCTCAAACGGGATAGAAATGACGGTCAGTTTTCGTCAAAATCGAGGAAATCATCGCGATTTGCGAGCTGTTGGGCTTGTTTCGACGCTGAAACGTGTGTGCATTACATTTGGCGCGTAGAGTGGTGTGAAAAGAGCGCTTAAACGTCGAAATATCTCAAACGGGTAAGAAATGACGGTCAATTTTCGTCAAAATCGAGGAAATCATCGCGATTTGCGAGCCGTTGTGGCTTGTTTCGACGCTGAAACGTGTGGCATTACATTTGGCGCGTAAAGTGGAATGAAAAGAGCGCTTAAACGTCGAAATATCTCAAACGGTATGGAAATGACGTTCAGTTTTCGTCAAAATCGACGAAATCATCGCGATTTGCGAACTGTTGGGCTTCGTTTCGACGCTGAAACGTGTGTGCATTACATTTGGCGCGTAAAGTGGAGTGAAAAGAGCGCTTAAACGTCGAAATATCTCAAACGGGATAGAAATGACGGTCAGTTTTCGTCAAAATCGAGGAAATCATCGCGATTTGCGAGCCGTTGGCCTTGTTTCGACGCTGAAACGTGTGTGCATTACTTTGGCGCGTAAAGTGGAGTGAAAAGAGCGCTTAAACGTCGAAATATCTCAAACGGTATGGAAATGACGGTCAGTTTTCGTCAAAATCGACGAAAATCATCGCGATTTGCGAGCTGTTGGGCTTGTTTCGACGCTGAAACGTGTGTGCATTACATTTGGCGCGCAAAGTGGTGTGAAAAGAGCGCTTAAACGTCGAAATATCTCAAACGGGATGGAAATGACGGTCAGTTTTCGTCAAAATCGACGAAATCATCGCGATTTGCGAGCGGTTGGGCTTGTTTCGACACTGAAACGTGTGTGCATTACATTTGGCGCGTAATGTGGTGTGAAAAGAGCGCTTAAACGTCGAAATATCTCAAACGGGATAGAAATGACGGTTAGTTTTCGTCATAATCGAGGAAGTCATCGCGATTTGCGAGCCGTTGGGCTTGTTTCGACGCTGAAACGTGTGTGCATTACATTTGGCGCGTAAAGTGCAGTGTAAAGAGCGCTTAAACGTCGAAATATCTCAAACGGGATAGAAATGACGGTTAGTTTTCGTCAAAATCGAGAAATCATCGCGATTTGCGAGCCGTTGGGCTTGTTTCGACGCTAAAACGTGTTTGCATTACATTTGGCGCGTAAAGTGGAGTGAAAAGAGCGCTTAAGCGTCGAAATATCTCAAACGGTATGGAAATGACGGTTAGTTTTCGTCAAAATCGAGGAAATCATCGCGATTTGCGAGCCGTTGGGCTCGTTTCGACGCTGAAACGTGTGTGCATTACATTTGGCGCGTAAAGTGGAGTGAAAAGAGCGCTTAAACGTCGAAATATCTCAAACGGGATAGAAATGACGGTCGGTTTTCGTCAAAATCGAGGAAATCATCGCGATTTGCGAGCTGTTGGGCTTGTTTCGACGCTGAAACGTGTGTGCATTACTTTTGGCGCGTAAAGTGGAGTGAAAAGTGCGCTTAAACGTCGAAATATCTCAAATGGTATGGAAATGACGGTCCGTTTTCGTCAAAATCGAGGAAATCATCGCGATTTGCGAGCGGTTCGGCTTGTTTCGACGCTGAAACGTGTGCGCATTACATTTGGCGCGTAAAGTGGAGTGAAAAGAGCGCTTAAACGTCGAAATATCTCAAACGGGATAGAAATGACGGTCAGTTTTCGTCATAATCGAGGAAATCATTTCGATTTGCGAGCTGTTGGACTTGTTTCGACGCTGAAACTTGTTTGCATTACATTTGGCGCATAAAGTGGAGTGAAAAGAGCGCTTAAACGTCGAAATACCTCAAACGGTATGAAAATGACGGTTAGTTTTCGTCAAAATCGACGAAATCATCGCGATTTGCGAGCCGTTGGGCTTGTTTCGACGCTGAAACGTGTGTGCATTACATTTGGCGCGTAAAGTGGAGTGTAAAGAGCGCTTAAACGTCGAAATATCTCGATCGGGATAGAAATGACGGTCAGTTTTTGTCAAAATCGAGGAAATCATCGCGATTTGCGAGCCGTTGGGCTTGTTTCAACGCTGAAACGTGTGTGCCTTACATTTGGCGCGTAAAGTAGAGTGAAAAGAGCGCTTAAACGTCGAAATATCTCAAACGGGATAGAAATGACGGTCCGTTTTCGTCAAAATCGAGGAAATCATCGCGATTTGCGAGCTGTTGGGCTGGTTTCGACGCTGAAACGTGTGTGCATTACATTTGGCGCGTAGAGTGGAGTGAAAAGAGCGCTTAAACGTCGATATATCTCAAACGGGATAAGAAATGACGGTCAGTTATCGTCAAAATCGAGGAAATCATCGCGATTCGCGAGCCGTTGTGCTTGTTTCGACGCTGAAACGTGTGTGCATTACATTTGGCGCGCAAAGTGGAATGAAAAGAGCGCTTAAACGTCGAAATATCTCAAACGGTATAGAAATGACGTTTAGTTTTCGTCAAAATCGACGAAATCATCACGATTTGCGAGCCGTTGGGCTCGTTTCGACGCTGAAACGTGTGTGCATTACATTTGGCGCGTAAAGTGGAGTGAAAAGAGCGCTTAAACGTCGAAATATCTCAAACCGGATAGAAATGACGGTCAGTTTTCGTCAAAATCGGCGAAATCATCGCGATTTGCGAACTGTTGGGCTTGTTTCGACGCTAAAACGTGTGTGCATTACATTTGGCGCGCAAAGTGGAGTGAAAAGAGCGCTTAAGCGTCGAAATATCTGAAACGTTATGGAAATGACGTTTAGTTTTCGTCAAAATCGACGAAATCATCACGATTTGCGAGCCGTTGGGCTTGTTTCGAGGCTGAAACGTGTGTGCATTACATTTGACGCGTAAAGTGGAGTGAAAAGAGCGCTTAAACGTCGAAATATCTCAAACGGGATAGAAATGACCGTCAGTTTTCGTCAAAATCGAGGAAATCATCGCGATTTGCGAGCTGTTGGGCTTTGTTTCGACGCTGAAACGTGTGCGTTACTTTGGCGCGTAAAGTGGAGTGCAAAGAGCGCTTAAACGTCGAAATATCTGAAACGGGATAGAAATGACGGTCAGTTTTCGTCAAAATGGAGGAAATCACCGCGATTTGCGAGCCGTTGGACTTGTTTCGACGCTGAAACGTGTGTGCCTTTCACATTTGGCGCGTAAAGTGGAGTGAAAAGAGCGCTTAAACGTCGAAATATCTCAAACGGGATAGAAATGACGGTCCGTTTTCGACAAAATCGAGGAAATCATGGCGATTTGCGAGCGGTTGGGCTTGTTTCGACACTGAAACGTGTGTGCATTACATTTGGCGCGTAAAGTGGTGTGAAAAGAGCGCTTAAACGTCGAAATATCTCAAACGGGATAGAAATGACGGTCAGTTTTCGTCATAATCGAGGAAATCATCGCGATTTGCGAGCCGTTGGACTTGTTTCGACGCTGAAACGTGTGTGCATTACATTTGGCGCGTAAAGTGCAGTGTAAAGAGCGCTTAAACGTCGAAATATCTCAATCGGGATAGAAATGACGGTTAGTTTTCGTCAAAATCGGCGAAATCATCGCGATTTGCGAACTCTTGTGCTTGTTTCGACGCTGAAACGTGTGTGCATTACATTTGGCGCGCAAAGTGGAGTGAAAAGAGCGCTTAAGCGTCGAAATATCTCAAACGTTATGGAAATGACGTTTAGTTTTCGTCAAAATCGACGAAATCATCACGATTTGCGAGCCGTTGGGCTCGTTTCGACGCTGAAACGTGTGTGCATTACATTTGACGCGTAAAGTGGAGTGAAAAGAGCGCTTAAACGTCGAAATATCTCAAACGGGATAGAAATGACGGTCAGTTCTCGTCAAAATCGAGGAAACCATCGCGATTTGCGAGCTGTTGGGCTCGTTTCGACGCTGAAACGTATGTGCATTACATTTGACGCGTAAAGTGGAGTGAAAAGAGCGCTTAAACGTCGAAATATCTCAAACGGGATAGAAATGACGGTCAGTTTTCGTCAAAAACGAGGAAGTCATCGCGATTTGCGAGCTGTTGGGCTTGTTTCGACGCTGAAACGTGTGTGCATTACATTTGGCGCGAAAAGTGGATTGAAAAGAGCGCTTAAGCGTCGAAATATCTCAAACGGTATGGGAATGACGGTTAGTTTTCGTCAAAATCGACGAAATCATCGCGATTTGCGAGCTGTTGGGCTTGTTTCGACGCTAAAACGTGTGTGCATTAGATTTGGCGGGTAAAGTGGAGTGAAAAGAGCGCTTAAACGTCGAAATATCTCAAACGGGATGGAAATGACGGTCAGTTATCGTCAAAATCGAGGAAATCATCGCGATTCGCGAGCCGTTGTGCTTGTTTCGACGCTGAAACGTGTGTGCATTACATTTGGCGCGCAAAGTGGAGTGAAAAGAGCGCCTAACGTCGAAATATCTCAAACGTTATGGAAATGACGTTTAGTTTTCGTCAAAATTGACGAAATCATCCCGATTTGCGAGCCGTTGGGCTCGTTTCGACGCTGAAACGTGTGTGCATTACATTTGGCGCGTAAAGTGGAGTGTAAAGAGCGCTTAAACGTCGAAATATCTCGATCGGGATAGAAATGACGGTCAGTTTTTGTCAAAATCGAGGAAATCATCGCGATTTGCGAGCCGTTGGGCTTGTTTCAACGCTGAAACGTGTGTGCCTTACATTTGGCGCGTAAAGTGGAGTGAAAAGAGCGCTTAAACGTCGAAATATCTCAAACGGGATAGAAATGACGGTCCGTTTTCGTCAAAATCGAGGAAATCATCGCGATTTGCGAGCTGTTGGGCTTGTTTCGACGCTGAAACTTGTTTGCATTACATTTGGCGCATAAAGTGGAGTGAAAAAAGCGCTTAAACGTCGAAAAATCACAAACGGTATGAAAATGACGGTTAGTTTTCGTCAAAATCGAGCAAATCGTTTCGATTTGCGAGCCGTTGGGATTGTTTCGACTCTGAAACGTGTGTGCATTACATTTGGCGCGTAAAGTGGAGTGTAAAGAGCGCTTAAACGTCGAAATATCTCAAACGGGATAGAAATGACGGTCAGTTTTCGTCATAATCGAGGAAATCATCGCGATTTGCGAGCCGTTGGACTTGTATCGACGCTGAAACGTGTGTGCATTACATTTGGCGCGTAAAGTGCAGTGTAAAGAGCGCTTAAACGTCGAAATATCTCAAACGGGATAGAAATGACGGTTAGTTTTCGTCAAAATAGGAGAAATCATCGCGATTTGCGAACTCTTGGGCTTGTTTCGACGCTGAAACGTGTGCATTACATTTGACGCGTAAAGTGGAGTGAAAAGAGCGCTTAAACGTCGAAATATCTGAAACGTTATGGAAATGACGTTTAGTTTTCGTCAAAATCGACGAAATCATCACGATTTGCGAGCCGTTGGGCTCGTTTCGAGGCTGAAACGTGTGTGCATTACATTTGACGCGTAAAGTGGAGTGAAAAGAGCGCTTAAACGTCGAAATATCTCAAACGGGATAGAAATGACCGTCAGTTTTCGTCAAAATCGAGGAAATCATCGCGATTTGCGAGCTGTTGGGCTTGTTTCGACGCTGAAACGTGTGTGCGTTACTTTTGGCGCGTAAAGTGGAGTGCAAAGAGCGCTTAAACGTCGAAATATCTGAAACGGGATAGAAATGACGGTCAGTTTTCGTCAAAATGGAGGAAATCACCGCGATTTGCGAGCCGTTGGACTTGTTTCGACGCTGAAACGTGTGTGCCTTACATTTGGCGCGTAAAGTGGAGTGAAAAGAGCGCTTAAACGTCGAAATATCTCAAACGGGATAGAAATGACGGTCCGTTTTCGACAAAATCGAGGAAATCATGGCGAGTTGCGAGCGGTTGGGCTTGTTTCGACACTGAAACGTGTGTGCATTACATTTGGCGCGTAAAGTGGTGTGAAAAGAGCGCTTAAACGTCGAAATATCTCAAACGGGATAGAAATGACGGTCAGTTTTCGTCATAATCGAGGAAATCATCGCGATTTGCGAGCCGTTGGACTTGTTTCGACGCTGAAACGTGTGTGCATTACATTTGGCGCGTAAAGTGCAGTGTAAAGAGCGCTTAAACGTCGAAATATCTCAATCGGGATAGAAATGACGGTTGGTTTTCGTCAAAATCGGCGAAATCATCGCGATTTGCGAACTCTTGTGCTTGTTTCGACGCTGAAACGTGTGTGCATTGCATTTGGCGCGCAAAGTGGAGTGAAAAGAGCGCTTAAGCGTCGAAATATCTCAAACGTTATGGAAATGACGTTTAGTTTTCGTCAAAATCGACGAAATCATCACGATTTGCGAGCCGTTGGGCTCGTTTCGACGCTGAAACGTGTGTGCATTACATTTGACGCGTAAAGTGGAGTGAAAAGAGCGCTTAAACGTCGAAATATCTCAAACGGGATAGAAATGACGGTCAGTTTTCGTCAAAATCGAGGAAACCATCGCGATTTGCGAGCTGTTGGGCTCGTTTCGACGCTGAAACGTATGTGCATTACATTTGACGCGTAAAGTGGAGTGAAAAGAGCGCTTAAACGTCGAAATATCTCAAACGGGATAGAAATGACGGTCAGTTTTCGTCAAAAACGAGGAAGTCATCGCGATTTGCGAGCTGCTGGGCTTGTTTCGACGCTGAAACGTGTGTGCATTGCATTTGGCGCGTAAAAGTGGATTGAAAAGAGCGCTTAAGCGTCGAAATATCTCAAACGGTATGGGAATGACGGTTGTTTTCGTCAAAATCGAGGAAATCATCGCGATTTGCGAGCTGTTGGGCTTGTTTCGACGCTAAAACGTGTGTGCATTAGATTTGGCGGGTAAAGTGGAGTGAAAAGAGCGCTTAAACGTCGAAATATCTCAAACGGGTAAGAAATGACGGTCAGTTATCGTCAAAGTCGAGGAAATCATCGCGATTCGCGAGCCGTTGTGCTTGTTTCGACGCTGAAACGTGTGTGCATTACATTTGGCGCGCAAAGTGGAGTGAAAAGAGCGCCTAAACGTCGAAATATCTCAAACGGTATGGAAATGACGTTTAGTTTTCGTCAAAATTGACGAAATCATCCCGATTTGCGAGCCGTTGGGCTTGTTTCGACGCTGAAACGTGTTGCATTGCATTTGGCGCGTAAAGTGGAGTGTAAAGAGCGCTTAAACGTCGAAATATCTCGATCGGGATAGAAATGACGGTCAGTTTTCGTCAAAATCGAGGAAATCATCGCGATTTGCGAGCCGTTGGGCTTGTTTCAACGCTGAAACGTGTGCCTTACATTTGGCGCGTAAAGTGGAGTGAAAAGAGCGCTTAAACGTCGAAATATCTCAAACGGGATAGAAATGACGGTCCGTTTTCGTCAAAATCGAGGAAATCATCGCGATTTGCGAGCTGTTGGGCTGGTTTCGACGCTGAAACTTGTTTGCATTACATTTGGCGCATAAAGTGGAGTGAAAAGAGCGCTTAAACGTCAAAAAATCACAAACGGTATGAAAATGACGGTTAGTTTTCGTCAAAATCGAGCAAATCATCGCGATTTGCGAGCCGTTGGGCTTGTTTCGACGCTGAAACGTGTGTGCATTACATTTGGCGCGTAAAGTGGAGTGAAAAGAGCGCTTAAACGTCGAAATATCTCAAACGGGATAGAAATGACGGTCAGTTTTCGTCAAAATCGAGGAAATCATCGCGATTTGCGAGCCGTTGGGCTTGTTTCGACGCTGAAACGTGTGTGCATTACATTTGGCGCGTAAAGTGCAGTGAAAAGAGCGCTTAAACGTCGAAATATCTCAAACGGGATAGAAATGACGGTTAGTTTTCGTCAAAATCGAGGAAATCATCGCGATTTGCGAGCCGTTGGGCTTGTTTCGACGCTGAAACGTGTGTGCATTACATTTGACGCGTAAAAGTGGAGTGAAAAAGAGCGCTTAAACGTCGAAATATCTCAAACGGGATAGAAATGACGGTCAGTTTTCGTCAAAATCGAGGAAATCATCGCGATTTGCGAGCTGTTGGGCTTGTTTCGACGCTGAAACGTGTGTGCGTTACATTTGACGCGTAGAGTGAAAAGAGCGCTTAAACGTGAAATATCTAAACAGAAATGACGGTGTCGTAAATAGAAACGCGATTTGAGCATTTGGCGCGTAAAGTGGAGTGAAAAGAGCGCTTAAACGTCGAAATATCTCAAACGGGATAGAAATGACGGTCCGTTTTCGGCACAAATCGAGGAAATCATCGCGATTTGCGAGCCGTTGGGCTTGTTTCGACGCTGAAACGTGTGTGCATTACATTTGGCGCGTAAAGTGGAGTGAAAAGAGCGCTTAAACGTCGAAATATCTCAAACGGGATAGGAAATGACGGTCAGTTTTCGTCAAAATCGAGGAAATCATCGCGATTTGCGAGCCGTTGGGCTTTGTTTCGACGCTGAAACGTGTGTGCATTACATTTGGCGCGTAAAGTGGAGTGAAAAGAGCGCTTAAACGTCGAAATATCTCAAACGGGATAGAAATGACGGTCAGTTTTCGTCAAAATCGAGGAAATCATCGCGATTTGCGAGCCGTTGGGCTTGTTTCGACGCTGAAACGTGTGTGCATTACATTTGGCGCGTAAAGTGGAGTGAAAAGAGCGCTTAAACGTCGAAATATCTCAAACGGGATGGAAATGACGGTCGGTTTTCGTCAAAATCGAGGAAATCATCGCGATTTGCGAGCCGTTGGGCTTGTTTCGACGCTGAAACGTGTGTGCATTACATTTGGCGCGTAAAGTGGAGTGAAAAGAGCGCTTAAACGTCGAAATATCTCAAACGGGATAGAAATGACGGTCAGTTTTCGTCAAAATCGAGGAAATCATCGCGATTTGCGAGCTGTTGGGCTTGTTTCGACGCTGAAACGTGTGTGCATTACATTTGGCGCGTAAAGTGGAGTGAAAAGAGCGCTTAAACGTCGAAATATCTCAAACGGGATAGAAATGACGGTCAGTTTTCGTCAAAATCGAGGAAATCATCGCGATTTGCGAGCCGTTGGGCTTGTTTCGACGCTGAAACGTGTGTGCATTACATTTGGCGCGTAAAGTGGAGTGAAAAGAGCGCTTAAACGTCGAAATATCTCAAACGGGATAGAAATGACGGTTAGTTTTCGTCAAAATCGAGGAAATCATCGCGATTTGCGAGCTGTTGGGCTTGTTTCGACGCTGAAACGTGTGTGCATTACATTTGGCGCGTAAAGTGGAGTGAAAAGAGCGCTTAAACGTCGAAATATCTCAAACGGGATAGAAATGACGGTCCGTTTTCGTCAAAATCGAGGAAATCATCGCGATTTGCGAGCTGTTGGCTTGTTTCGACGCTGAAACGTGTGTGCATTACATTTGGCGCGTAAAGTGGAGTGAAAAGAGCGCTTAAACGTCGAAATATCTCAAACGGGATAGAAATGACGGTCAGTTTTCGTCAAAATCGAGGAAATCATCGCGATTTGCGAGCCGTTGGGCTTGTTTCGACGCTGAAACGTGTGTGCATTACATTTGGCGCGTAAAGTGGAGTGAAAAGAGCGCTTAAACGTCGAAATATCTCAAACGGGATAGAAATGACGGTCAGTTTTCGTCAAAATCGAGGAAATCATCGCGATTTGCGAGCCGTTGGGCTTTGTTTCGACGCTGAAACGTGTGTGCATTACATTTGGCGCGTAAAGTGGAGTGAAAAGAGCGCTTAAACGTCGAAATATCTCAAACGGGATAGAAATGACGGTCAGTTTTCGTCAAAATCGAGGAAATCATCGCGATTTGCGAGCTGTTGGGCTTGTTTCGACGCTGAAACGTGTGTGCATTACATTTGGCGCGTAAAGTGGAGTGAAAAGAGCGCTTAAACGTCGAAATATCTCAAACGGGATAGAAATGACGGTCAGTTTTCGTCAAAATCGAGGAAATCATCGCGATTTGCGAGCTGTTGGGCTTGTTTCGACGCTGAAACGTGTGTGCATTACATTTGGCGCGTAAAGTGGAGTGAAAAGAGCGCTTAAACGTCGAAATATCTCAAACGGGATAGAAATGACGGTCAGTTTTCGTCAAAATCGAGGAAATCATCGCGATTTGCGAGCCGTTGGGCTTGTTTCGACGCTGAAACGTGTGTGCATTACATTTGGCGCGTAAAGTGGAGTGAAAAGAGCGCTTAAACGTCGAAATATCTCAAACGGGATAGAAATGACGGTCAGTTTTCGTCAAAATCGAGGAAATCATCGCGATTTGCGAGCCGTTGGGCTTGTTTCGACGCTGAAACGTGTGTGCATTACATTTGGCGCGTAAAGTGGAGTGAAAAGAGCGCTTAAACGTCGAAATATCTCAAACGGGATAGAAATGACGGTCAGTTTTCGTCAAAATCGAGGAAATCATCGCGATTTGCGAGCCGTTGGGCTTGTTTCGACGCTGAAACGTGTGTGCATTACATTTGGCGCGTAAAGTGGAGTGAAAAGAGCGCTTAAACGTCGAAATATCTCAAACGGGATAGAAATGACGGTCAGTTTTCGTCAAAATCGAGGAAATCATCGCGATTTGCGAGCTGTTGGGCTTGTTTCGACGCTGAAACGTGTGTGCATTACATTTGGCGCGTAAAGTGGAGTGAAAAGAGCGCTTAAACGTCGAAATATCTCAAACGGGATAGAAATGACGGTCAGTTTTCGTCAAAATCGAGGAAATCATCGCGATTTGCGAGCCGTTGGGCTTGTTTCGACGCTGAAACGTGTGTGCATTACATTTGGCGCGTAAAGTGGAGTGAAAAGAGCGCTTAAACGTCGAAATATCTCAAACGGTATAGAAATGACGGTTAGTTTTCGTCAAAATCGAGGAAATCATCGCGATTTGCGAGCCGTTGGGCTTGTTTCGACGCTGAAACGTGTGTGCATTACATTTGGCGCGTAAAGTGGAGTGAAAAGAGCGCTTAAACGTCGAAATATCTCAAACGGGATAGAAATGACGGTCAGTTTTCGTCAAAATCGAGGAAATCATCGCGATTTGCGAGCTGTTGGGCTTGTTTCGACGCTGAAACGTGTGTGCATTACATTTGGCGCGTAAAGTGGAGTGAAAAGAGCGCTTAAACGTCGAAATATCTCAAACGGGATAGAAATGACGGTCAGTTTTCGTCAAAATCGAGGAAATCATCGCGATTTGCGAGCCGTTGGGCTTGTTTCGACGCTGAAACGTGTGTGCATTACATTTGGCGCGTAAAGTGGAGTGAAAAGAGCGCTTAAACGTCGAAATATCTCAAACGGGATAGAAATGACGGTCAGTTTTCGTCAAAATCGAGGAAATCATCGCGATTTGCGAGCCGTTGGACTTGTTTCGACGCTGAAACGTGTGTGCATTACATTTGGCGCGTAAAGTGGAGTGAAAAGAGCGCTTAAACGTCGAAATATCTCAAACGGGATAGAAATGACGGTCAGTTTTCGTCAAAATCGAAGAAATCATCGCGATTTGCGAGCCGTTGGGCTTGTTTCGACGCTGAAACGTGTGTGCATTACATTTGGCGCGTAAAGTGGAGTGAAAAGAGCGCTTAAACGTCGAAATATCTCAAACGGGATAGAAATGACGGTCAGTTTTCGTCAAAATCGAGGAAATCATCGCGATTTGCGAGCTGTTGGGCTTGTTTCGACGCTGAAACGTGTGTGCATTACATTTGGCGCGTAAAGTGGAGTGAAAAGAGCGCTTAAACGTCGAAATATCTCAAACGGGATAGAAATGACGGTCAGTTTTCGTCAAAATCGAGGAAATCATCGCGATTTGCGAGCTGTTGGGCTTGTTTCGACGCTGAAACGTGTGTGCATTACATTTGGCGCGTAAAGTGGAGTGAAAAGAGCGCTTAAACGTCGAAATATCTCAAACGGGATAGAAATGACGGTCAGTTTTCGTCAAAATCGAGGAAATCATCGCGATTTGCGAGCCGTTGGGCTTGTTTCGACGCTGAAACGTGTGTGCATTACATTTGGCGCGTAAAGTGGAGTGAAAAGAGCGCTTAAACGTCGAAATATCTCAAACGGGATAGAAATGACGGTCAGTTTTCGTCAAAATCGAGGAAATCATCGCGATTTGCGAGCCGTTGGGCTTGTTTCGACGCTGAAACGTGTGTGCATTACATTTGGCGCGTAAAGTGGAGTGAAAAGAGCGCTTAAACGTCGAAATATCTCAAACGGGATAGAAATGACGGTCCGTTTTCGTCAAAATCGAGGAAATCATCGCGATTTGCGAGCGGTTCGGCTTGTTTCGACACTGAAACGTGTGTGCATTACATTTGGCGCGTAAAGTGGAGTGAAAAGAGCGCTTAAACGTCGAAATATCTCAAACGGGATAGAAATGACGGTCAGTTTTCGTCAAAATCGAGGAAATCATCGCGATTTGCGAGCTGTTGGGCTGGTTTCGACGCTGAAACGTGTGTGCATTACATTTGGCGCGTAGAGTGGAGTGAAAAGAGCGCTTAAACGTCGATATATCTCAAACGGGTAAGAAATGACGGTCAGTTATCGTCAAAGTCGAGGAAATCATCGCGATTCGCGAGCCGTTGTGCTTGTTTCGACGCTGAAACGTGTGTGCATTACATTTGGCGCGCAAAGTGGAGTGAAAAGAGCGCTTAAACGTCGAAATATCTCAAACGTTATGGAAATGACGTTTAGTTTTCGTCAAAATCGACGAAATCATCACGATTTGCGAGCCGTTGGGCTTGTTTCGACGCTGAAACGTGTGTGCATTACATTTGACGCGTAAAGTGGAGTGAAAAGAGCGCTTAAACGTCGAAATATCTCAAACTGGATAGAAATGACGGTCAGTTTTCGTCAAAATCGGCGAAATCATCGCGATTTGCGAACTGTTGGGCTTGTTTCGACGCTAAAACGTGTGTGCATTACATTTGGCGCGCAAAGTGGAGTGAAAAGAGCGCTTAAACGTCGAAATATCTCAAACGTTATGGAAATGACGTTTAGTTTTCGTCAAAATCGACGAAATCATCACGATTTGCGAGCCGTTGGGCTTGTTTCGACGCTGAAACGTGTGTGCATTACATTTGGCGCGTAAAGTGGAGTGAAAAGAGCGCTTAAACGTCGAAATATCTCAAACGGGATAGAAATGACCGTCAGTTTTCGTCAAAATCGAGGAAATCATCGCGATTTGCGAGCTGTTGGGCTTTGTTTCGACGCTGAAACGTGTGTGCGTTACTTTTGGCGCGTAAAGTGGAGTGCAAAAGAGCGCTTAAACGTCGAAATATCTCAAACGGGATAGAAATGACGGTCAGTTTTCGTCAAAATCGAGGAAATCACCGCGATTTGCGAGCCGTTGGACTTGTTTCGACGCTGAAACGTGTGTGCCTTACATTTGGCGCGTAAAGTGGAGTGAAAAGAGCGCTTAAACGTCGAAATATCTCAAACGGGATAGAAATGACGGTCCGTTTTCGACAAAATCGAGGAAATCATGGCGAGTTGCGAGCGGTTGGGCTTGTTTCGACACTGAAACGTGTGTGCATTACATTTGGCGCGTAAAGTGGTGTGAAAAGAGCGCTTAAACGTCGAAATATCTCAAACGGGATAGAAATGACGGTCAGTTTTCGTCAAAATCGAGGAAATCATCGCGATTTGCGAGCCGTTGGACTTGTTTCGACGCTGAAACGTGTGTGCATTACATTTGGCGCGTAAAGTGCAGTGAAAAGAGCGCTTAAACGTCGAAATATCTCAAACGGGATAGAAATGACGGTTAGTTTTCGTCAAAATCGGCGAAATCATCGCGATTTGCGAGCTCTTGGGCTTGTTTCGACGCTGAAACGTGTGTGCATTACATTTGGCGCGCAAAGTGGAGTGAAAAGAGCGCTTAAACGTCGAAATATCTCAAACGTTATGGAAATGACGTTTAGTTTTCGTCAAAATCGACGAAATCATCGCGATTTGCGAGCCGTTGGGCTTGTTTCGACGCTGAAACGTGTGTGCATTACATTTGGCGCGTAAAGTGGAGTGAAAAGAGCGCTTAAACGTCGAAATATCTCAAACGGGATAGAAATGACGGTCAGTTTTCGTCAAAATCGAGGAAATCATCGCGATTTGCGAGCTGTTGGGCTTGTTTCGACGCTGAAACGTGTGTGCATTACATTTGGCGCGTAAAGTGGAGTGAAAAGAGCGCTTAAACGTCGAAATATCTCAAACGGGATAGAAATGACGGTCAGTTTTCGTCAAAATCGAGGAAATCATCGCGATTTGCGAGCGGTTGGGCTTGTTTCGACGCTGAAACGTGTGTGCATTACATTTGGCGCGTAAAGTGGAGTGAAAAGAGCGCTTAAACGTCGAAATATCTCAAACGGGATAGAAATGACGGTCAGTTTTCGTCAAAATCGAGGAAATCATTTCGATTTGCGAGCTGTTGGGACTTGTTTCGACGCTGAAACGTGTGTGCATTACATTTGGCGCGTAAAGTGGAGTGAAAAGAGCGCTTAAACGTCGAAATATCTCAAACGGGATAGAAATGACGGTCAGTTTTCGTCAAAATCGAGGAAATCATCGCGATTTGCGAGCTGTTGGGCTTGTTTCGACGCTGAAACGTGTGTGCATTACATTTGGCGCGTAAAGTGGAGTGAAAAGAGCGCTTAAACGTCGAAATATCTCAAACGGTATAGAAATGACGGTTAGTTTTCGTCAAAATCGAGGAAATCATCGCGATTTGCGAGCCGTTGGGCTTGTTTCGACGCTGAAACGTGTGTGCATTACATTTGGCGCGTAAAGTGGAGTGAAAAGAGCGCTTAAACGTCGAAATATCTCAAACGGTATGGAAATGACGTTTAGTTTTCGTCAAAATCGGCGAAATCATCGCGATTTGCGAGCTGTTGGGCTTGTTTCGACGCTAAAACGTGTGTGCATTACATTTGGCGCGTAAAGTGGAGTGAAAAGAGCGCTTAAACGTCGAAATATCTCAAACGGGTAAGAAATGACGGTCAGTTATCGTCAAAATCGAGGAAATCATCGCGATTTGCGAGCCGTTGTGCTTGTTTCGACGCTGAAACGTGTGTGCATTACATTTTGCGCGCAAAGTGGAGTGAAAAGAGCGCTTAAACGTCGAAATATCTCAAACGGTATGGAAATGACGGTTAGTTTTCGTCAAAATCGACGAAATCATCACGATTTGCGAGCTGTTGGGCTTGTTTCGACGCTGAAACGTGTGTGCATTACATTTGGCGCGTAAAGTGGAGTGAAAAGAGCGCTTAAACGTCGAAATATCTCAAACGGGATAGAAATGACGGTCAGTTTTCGTCAAAATCGAGGAAATCATCGCGATTTGCGAGCTGTTGGGCTTGTTTCGACGCTGAAACGTGTGTGCGTTACTTTTGGCGCGTAAAGTGGAGTGCAAAGAGCGCTTAAACGTCGAAATATCTCAAACGGGATAGAAATGACGGTCAGTTTTCGTCAAAATCGAGGAAATCACCGCGATTTGCGAGCCGTTGGACTTGTTTCGACGCTGAAACGTGTGTGCCTTACATTTGGCGCGTAAAGTGGTGTGAAAAGAGCGCTTAAACGTCGAAATATCTCAAACGGGATAGAAATGACGGTCAGTTTTCGTCAAAATCGAGGAAATCATCGCGATTTGCGAGCCGTTGGGCTTGTTTCGACGCTGAAACGTGTGTGCATTACATTTGGCGCGTAAAGTGGAGTGAAAAGAGCGCTTAAACGTCGAAATATCTCAAACGGGATGGAAATGACGGTTAGTTTTCGTCAAAATCGAGGAAATCATCGCGATTTGCGAGCCGTTGGGCTTGTTTCGACGCTGAAACGTGTGCATTACATTTGGCGCGTAAAGTGGAGTGAAAAGAGCGCTTAAACGTCGAAATATCTTAAACGGGATGGAAATGACGGTTAGTTTTCGTCAAAATCGACGAAATCATCGCGATTTGCGAGCCGTTGGGCTTGTTTCGACGCTGAAACGTGTGTGCATTACATTTGGCGCGTAAAGTGGAGTGAAAAGAGCGCTTAAACGTCGAAATATCTCAAACGGTATGGAAATGACGGTTAGTTTTCGTCAAAATCGACGAAATCATCGCGATTTGCGAGCCGTTGGGCTTGTTTCGACGCTGAAACGTGTGTGCATTACATTTGGCGCGTAAAGTGGAGTGAAAAGAGCGCTTAAACGTCGAAATATCTCAAACGGGTAAGAAATGACGGTCAGTTTTCGTCAAAATCGAGGAAATCATCGCGATTTGCGAGCCGTTGTGCTTGTTTCGACGCTGAAACGTGTGTGCATTACATTTGGCGCGCAAAGTGGAGTGAAAAGAGCGCTTAAACGTCGAAATATCTCAAACGGTATGGAAATGACGTTTAGTTTTCGTCAAAATCGAGGAAATCATCGCGATTTGCGAGCCGTTGGGCTTGTTTCGACGCTGAAACGTGTGTGCATTACATTTGGCGCGTAAAGTGGAGTGAAAAGAGCGCTTAAACGTCGAAATATCTCAAACGGGATAGAAATGACGGTCAGTTTTCGTCAAGATCGAGGAAATCATCGCGATTTGCGAGCTGTTGGGCTTGTTTCGACGCTGAAACGTGTGTGCGTTACTTTTGGCGCGTAAAGTGGAGTGAAAAGAGCGCTTAAACGTCGAAATATCTCAAACGGTATGGAAATGACGGTAGTTTTCGTCAAAATCGGCGAAATCATCGCGATTTGCGAGCTGTTGGGCTTGTTTCGACGCTGAAACGTGTGTGCATTACATTTGGCGCGCAAAGTGGAGTGAAAAGAGCGCTTAAACGTCGAAATATCTCAAACGGTATGGAAATGACGTTCGGTTTTCGTCAAAATCGACGAAATCATCACGATTTGCGAGCCGTTGGGCTCGTTTCGACGCTGAAACGTGTGTGCATTACATTTGGCGCGTAAAGTGGAGTGAAAAGAGCGCTTAAACGTCGAAATATCTCAAACGGGATAGAAATGACGGTCAGTTTTCGTCAAAATCGAGGAAATCATCGCGATTTGCGAGCTGTTGGGCTTGTTTCGACGCTGAAACGTGTGTGCGTTACATTTGGCGCGTAAAGTGGAGTGCAAAAGAGCGCTTAAACGTCGAAATATCTCAAACGGGATAGAAATGACGGTCAGTTTTCGTCAAAATCGAGGAAATCATCGCGATTTGCGAGCCGTTGGACTTGTTTCGACGCTGAAACGTGTGTGCATTACATTTGGCGCGTAAAGTGGAGTGAAAAGAGCGCTTAAACGTCGAAATATCTCAAACGGGATAGAAATGACGGTCCGTTTTCGTCAAAATCGAGGAAATCATCGCGATTTGCGAGCGGTTGGGCTTGTTTCGACGCTGAAACGTGTGTACATTACATTTGGCGCGTAAAGTGGAGTGAAAAGAGCGCTTAAACGTCGAAATATTTCAAACGGGATAGAAATGACGGTCAGTTTTCGTCAAAATCGAGGAAATCATCGCGATTTGCGAGCTGTTGGGCTTGTTTCGACGCTGAAACGTGTGTGCGTTACATTTGGCGCGTAAAGTGGAGTGAAAAGAGCGCTTAAACGTCGAAATATCTCAAACGGTATGGAAATGACGGTTAGTTTTCGTCAAAATCGAGGAAATCATCGCGATTTGCGAGCTGTTGGGCTTGTTTCGACGCTGAAACGTGTGTGCATTACATTTGGCGCGTAAAGTGGAGTGAAAAGAGCGCTTAAACGTCGAAATATCTCAAACGGTATGGAAATGACGGTTAGTTTTCGTCAAAATCGACGAAATCATCGCGATTTGCGAGCCGTTGGGCTTGTTTCGACGCTGAAACGTGTGTGCATTGCATTTGGCGCGTAAAGTGGAGTGAAAAGAGCGCTTAAACGTCGAAATATCTCAAACGGGATAGAAATGACGGTCAGTTTTCGTCAAAATCGAGGAAATCATCGCGATTTGCGAGCTGTTGGGTTTTGTTTCGACGCTGAAACGTGTGCATTACATTTGGCGCGTAAAGTGGAGTGAAAAGAGCGCTTAAACGTCGAAATATCTCAAACGGGATAGAAATGACGGTCAATTTTCGTCAAAATCGAGGAAATCATCGCGATTTGCGAGCCGTTGGGCTTGTTTCGACGCTGAAAACGTGTGCATTACATTTGGCGCGTAAAGTGGAGTGAAAAGAGCGCTTAAACGTCGAAATATCTCAAACGGGATAGAAATGACGGTCAGTTTTCGTCAAATCGAGGAAATCATCGCGATTTGCGAGCCGTTGGGCTTGTTTCGACGCTGAAACGTGTGCGCATTACATTTGGCGCGTAAAGTGGAGTGAAAAGAGCGCTTAAACGTCGAAATATCTCAAACGGGATGGAAATGACGGTCCGTTTTCGTCAAAATCGAGGAAATCATCGCGATTTGCGAGCCGTTGGGCTTGTTTCGACGCTGAAACGTGTGCATTACATTTGGCGCGTAAAGTGGAGTGAAAAGAGCGCTTAAACGTCGAAATATCTCAAACGGGATAGAAATGACGGTCAATTTTCGTCAAAATCGAGGAAATCATCGCGATTTGCGAGCTGTTGGGCTTTGTTTCGACGCTGAAACGTGTGCATTACATTTGGCGCGTAAAGTGGAGTGAAAAGAGCGCTTAAACGTCGAAATATCTCAAACGGGATGGAAATGACGGTCAATTTTCGTCAAAATCGACGAAATCATCGCGATTTGCGAGCCGTTGGGCTTGTTTCGACGCTGAAACGTGTGTGCATTACATTTGGCGCGTAAAGTGCAGTGAAAAGAGCGCTTAAACGTCGAAATATCTCAAACGGGATGGAAATGACGGTCAATTTTCGTCAAAATCGACGAAATCATCGCGATTTGCGAGCTGTTGGGTTGTTTCGACGCTGAAACGTGTGTGCATTACATTTGGCGCGTAAAGTGGAGTGAAAAGAGCGCTTAAACGTCGAAATATCTCAAACGGGATAGAAATGACGGTCCGTTTTCGTCAAAATCGAGGAAATCATCGCGATTTGCGAGCCGTTGGGCTTTGTTTCGACGCTGAAACGTGTGTGCATTACATTTGGCGCGTAAAGTAGAGTGAAAAGAGCGCTTAAACGTCGAAATATCTCAAACGGGATAGAAATGACGGTCGTTTTCGTCAAAATCGAGGAAATCATCGCGATTTGCGAGCTGTTGGGCTTGTTTCGACGCTGAAACGTGTGTGTTGCGCATTAATTTGGCGCGTAAAGTGGAGTGAAAAGAGCGCTTAAACGTCGAAATATCTCAAACGGGATGGAAATGACGGTCAGTTTTCGTAGAAAATCGACGAAATCATCGCGATTTGCGAGCCGTTGGGCTTGTTTCGACGCTGAAAACGTGTGTGCATTACATTTTGGCGCGTAAAGTGGATGGAAAAGAGCGCTTAAACGTCGAAATATCTCAAACGGTATGGAAATGACGGTTAGTTTTCGTCCAAATCGACGAAATCATCGCGATTTGCGAGCCGTTGGGCTTGTTTCGACGCTGAAACGTGTGCATTACATTTGGCGCGTAAAGTGGAGTGAAAAGAGCGCTTAAACGTCGAAATATCTCAAACGGGATAGAAATGACGGTCAATTTTCGTCAAAATCGACGAAATCATCGCGATTTGCGAGCCGTTGGGCTTGTTTCGACGCTGAAACGTGCGTGCGTTACATTTGGCGCGTAAAGTGCAGTGAAAAGAGCGCTTAAACGTCGAAATATCTCAAACGGGATGGAAAATGACGGTCAGTTTTCGTCAAAATCGACGAAATCATCGCGATTTGCGAGCCGTTGGGCTTGTTTCGACGCTGAAACGTGTTGCATTACATTTGGCGCGTAAAGTGGAGTGAAAAGAGCGCTTAAACGTCGAAATATCTCAAACGGGATGGAAAATGACGGTCAGTTTTCGTCAAAATCGACGAAATCATCGCGATTTGCGAGCCGTTGGGCTTGTTTCGACGCTGAAACGTGTTGGCATTACATTTGGCGCGTAAAGTGCGTGAAAAGAGCGCTTAAACGTCGAAATATCTCAAACGGGATGGAAATGACGGTCAGTTTTCGTCAAAATCGACGAAATCATCGCGATTTGCGAGCCGTGCGGTTTGTTTCGACGCTGAAACGTGTGTGCATTGCGCATTTGGCGCGTAAAGTGCAGTGAAAAGAGCGCTTAAACGTCGAAATATCTCAAACGGGATGGAAATGACGGTCGCTTTTCGTCAAAATCGACGAAAATCATCGCGATTTGCGAGCCGTTGGGCTTGTTTCGACGCTGAAACGTGTGCATTGCGATTTGGCGCGTAAAGGGGAGCGGAAAAGAGCGCTTAAACGTCGAAATATCTCAAACGGGATGGAAAATGACGGTTGGTTTTCGTCAAAATCGACGAAATCATCGCGATTTGCGAGCCGTTGGGCTTGTTTCGACGCTGAAAACGTGTGTGCATTACATTTGGCGCGTAAAGTGGAGGAAAAGAGCGCTTAAACGTCGAAATATCTCAAACGGGATGGAAAATGACGGTCGCTTTTCGTCAAAATCGACGAAATCATCGCGATTTGCGAGCCGTTGGGCTTGTTTCGACGCTGAAACGTGTGTGCATTACATTTGGCGCGTAAAGCGGAGTGAAAAGAGCGCTTAAACGTCGAAATATCTCAAACGGGATGGAAATGACGGTCAGTTTTCGTCAAAATCGACGAAATCATCGCGATTTGCGAGCCGTTGGGCTTGTTTCGACGCTGAAACGTGTGTGCATTACATTTGGCGCGTAAAGTGGAGTGAAAAGAGCGCTTAAACGTCGAAATATCTCAAACGGGATAGAAATGACGGTCAATTTTCGTCAAAATCGACGAAAACATCGCGATTTGCGAGCCGTTGGACTTGTTTCGACGCTGAAACGTGTGGCATTACATTTGGCGCGTAAAGTGGAGTGAAAAGAGACGCTTAAACGTCGAAATATCTCAAACGGGATGGAAATGACGGTCAGTTTTCGTCAAAATCGACGAAATCATCGCGATTTGCGAGCCGTTGGGCTTGTTTCGACGCTGAAACGTGTGCATTACATTTGGCGCGTAAAGTGGAGTGAAAAGAGCGCTTAAACGTCGAAATATCTCAAACGGGATGGAAATGACGGTCAATTTTCGTCAAAATCGACGAAATCATCGCGATTTGCGAGCTGTTGGGCTTGTTTCGACGCTGAAACGTGTGTGCATTACATTTGGCGCGTAAAGTGGAGTGAAAAGAGCGCTTAAACGTCGAAATATCTCAAACGGGATGGAAATGACGGTCAGTTTTCGTCAAAATCGACGAAATCATCGCGATTTGCGAGCCGTTGGGCTTGTTTCGACGCTGAAACGTGTGTGCATTACATTTGGCGCGTAAAGTGGAGTGAAAAGAGCGCTTAAACGTCGAAATATCTCAAACGGGATAGAAATGACGGTCAATTTTCGTCAAAATCGACGAAATCATCGCGATTTGCGAGCCGTTGGGCTTGTTTCGACGCTGAAACGTGTGTGCATTACATTTGGCGCGTAAAGTGCAGTGAAAAGAGCGCTTAAACGTCGAAATATCTCAAACGGGATGGAAATGACGGTCAATTTTCGTCAAAATCGACGAAATCATCGCGATTTGCGAGCCGTTGGGCTTGTTTCGACGCTGAAACGTGTGTGCATTACATTTGGCGCGTAAAGTGGAGTGAAAAGAGCGCTTAAACGTCGAAATATCTCAAACGGGATGGAAATGACGGTCAATTTTCGTCAAAATCGAGGAAATCATCGCGATTTGCGAGCCGTTGGGCTTGTTTCGACGCTGAAACGTGTGTGCATTACATTTGGCGCGTAAAGTGGAGTGAAAAGAGCGCTTAAACGTCGAAATATCTCAAACGGGATGGAAATGACGGTCAGTTTTCGTCAAAATCGACGAAATCATCGCGATTTGCGAGCCGTTGGGCTTGTTTCGACGCTGAAACGTGTGTGCATTACATTTGGCGCGTAAAGTGGAGTGAAAAGAGCGCTTAAACGTCGAAATATCTCAAACGGGATGGAAATGACGGTCAATTTTCGTCAAAATCGACGAAATCATCGCGATTTGCGAGCCGTTGGGCTTGTTTCGACGCTGAAACGTGTGTGCATTAGCATTTGGCGCGTAAAGTGGAGTGAAAAGAGCGCTTAAACGTCGAAATATCTCAAACGGGATGGAAATGACGGTCAGTTTTCGTCAAAATCGAGGAAATCATCGCGATTTGCGAGCCGTTGGGCTTGTTTCGACGCTGAAACGTGTGTGCATTACATTTGGCGCGTAAAGTGGAGTGAAAAGAGCGCTTAAACGTCGAAATATCTCAAACGGGATGGAAATGACGGTCAGTTTTCGTCAAAATCGAGGAAATCATCGCGATTTGCGAGCCGTTGGGCTTGTTTCGACGCTGAAACGTGTGTGCATTACATTTGGCGCGTAAGGTGCAGTGAAAAGAGCGCTTAACCGTCGAAATATCTCAAACGGGATGGAAATGACGGTCGTTTTCGTCAAAATCGACGAAATCATCGCGATTTGCGAGCTGTTGGGCGCTTGTTTCGACGCTGAAACGTGTGTGCATTACATTTTGGCGCGTAAAGTGGAGTGAAAAGAGCGCTTAAACGTCGAAATATCTCAAACGGGATAGAAATGACGGTCAGTTTTCGTCAAAATCGAGGAAATCATCGCGATTTGCGAGCCGTTGGGCTTGTTTCGACGCTGAAACGTGTGTGCATTACATTTGGCGCGTAAAGTGGAGTGAAAAGAGCGCTTAAACGTCGAAATATCTCAAACGGTATGGAAATGACGGTTGGTTTTCGTCAAAATCGACGAAATCATCGCGATTTGCGAGCTGTTGGGCTTGTTTCGACGCTGAAACGTGTGTGCATTACATTTGGCGCGTAAAGTGGGGAAAAGAGCGCTTAAACGTCGAAATATCTCAAACGGGTAAGAAATGACGGTCAGTTTTCGTCAAAATCGAGGAAATCATCGCGATTTGCGAGCCGTTGGGCTTGTTTCGACGCTGAAACGTGTGTGCATTACAATTTGGCGCGTAAAGTGGAGTGAAAAGAGCGCTTAAACGTCGAAATATCTCAAACGGGATAGAAATGACGGTCAGTTTTCGTCAAAATCGAGGAAATCATCGCGATTTGCGAGCCGTTGGGCTTGTTTCGACGCTGAAACGTGTGTGCATTACATTTGGCGCGTAAAGTGGAGTGAAAAGAGCGCTTAAACGTCGAAATATCTCAAACGGGATAGAAATGACGGTCGCTTTCGTCAAAATCGAGGAAATCATCGCGATTTGCGAGCTGTTGGGCTTGTTTCGACGCTGAAACGTGTGGCGTTACATTTGGCGCGTAAAGTGGAGTGAAAAGAGCGCTTAAACGTCGAAATATCTCAAACGGGTAAGAAATGACGGTCAGTTTTCGTCAAAATCGACGAAATCATCGCGGATTTGCGAGCCGTTGGGCTTGTTTCGACGCTGAAACGTGTGTGCATTACATTTGGCGCGTAAAGTGAAGTGAAAAGAGCGCTTAAACGTCGAAATATCTCAAACGGGATGGAAATGACGGTTAGTTTTCGTCAAAATCGACGAAATCATCGCGATTTGCGAGCTGTTGGGCTTGTTTCGACGCTGAAACGTGTGCATTACATTTGGCGCGTAAAGTGGAGTGAAAAGAGCGCTTAAACGTCGAAATATCTCAAACGGGATGGAAATGACGGTCAGTTTTCGTCAAAATCGAGGAAATCATCGCGATTTGCGAGCCGTTGGGCTTGTTTCGACGCTGAAACGTGTGTGCATTACATTTGGCGCGTAAAGTGGAGTGAAAAGAGCGCTTAAACGTCGAAATATCTCAAACGGGATGGAAATGACGGTCAGTTTTCGTCAAAATCGACGAAATCATCGCGATTTGCGAGCCGTTGGGCTTGTTTCGACGCTGAAACGTGTGTGCATTACATTTGGCGCGTAAAGTGGAGTGAAAAGAGCGCTTAAACGTCGAAATATCTCAAACGGGATAGAAATGACGGTCAGTTTTCGTCAAAATCGAGGAAATCATCGCGATTTGCGAGCCGTTGGGCTTGTTTCGACGCTGAAACGTGTGTGCATTACATTTGGCGCGTAAAGTGGAGTGAAAAGAGCGCTTAAACGTCGAAATATCTCAAACGGGATAGAAATGACGGTCAGTTTTCGTCAAAATCGAGGAAATCATCGCGATTTGCGAGCTGTTGGGCTTGTTTCGACGCTGAAACGTGTGTGCATTACATTTGGCGCGCAAAGTGGAGTGAAAAGAGCGCTTAAACGTCGAAATATCTCAAACGGTATGGAAATGACGGTTAGTTTTCGTCAAAATCGACGAAATCATCGCGATTTGCGAGCCGTTGGGCTTGTTTCGACGCTGAAACGTGTGTGCATTACATTTTGGCGCGTAAAGTGGAAAAAAACGGAAATATCTCAAACGGGTAAGAAATGACGGTCAGTTTTCGTCAAAATCGAGGAAATCATCGCGATTTGCGAGCCGTTGGGCTTGTTTCGACGCTGAAACGTGTGTGCATTACATTTGGCGCGTAAAGTGGAGTGAAAAGAGCGCTTAAACGTCGAAATATCTCAAACGGTATGGAAATGACGGTTAGTTTTCGTCAAAATCGAGGAAATCATCGCGATTTGCGAGCCGTTGGGCTTGTTTCGACGCTGAAACGTGTGTGCATTACATTTGGCGCGTAAAGTGGAGTGAAAAGAGCGCTTAAACGTCGAAATATCTCAAACGGTATGGAAATGACGGTTAGTTTTCGTCAAAATCGAGGAAATCATCGCGATTTGCGAGCTGTTGGGCTTGTTTCGACGCTGAAACGTGTGTCATTACATTTGGCGCGTAAAGTGGAGTGAAAAGAGCGCTTAAACGTCGAAATATCTCAAACGGGATAAAAATGACGGTCAGTTTTCGTCAAAAACGAGGAAATCATCGCGATTTGCGAGCTGTTGGGCTTGTTTCGACGCTGAAACGTGTGTGCATTACATTTGGCGCGTAAAGTGGAGTGAAAAGAGCGCTTAAACGTCGAAATATCTCAAACGGTATGGGAATGACGGTTAGTTTTCGTCAAAATCGACGAAATCATCGCGATTTGCGAGCTGTTGGGCTTGTTTCGACGCTAAAACGTGTGTGCATTAGATTTGGCGGGTAAAGTGGAGTGAAAAGAGCGCTTAAACGTCGAAATATCTCAAACGGGTAAGAAATGACGGTCAGTTATCGTCAAAGTCGAGGAAATCATCGCGATTCGCGAGCCGTTGTGCTTGTTTCGACGCTGAAACGTGTGTGCATTACATTTGGCGCGCAAAGTGGAGTGAAAAGAGCGCCTAACGTCGAAATATCTCAAACGTTATAGAAATGACGTTTAGTTTTCGTCAAAATTGACGAAATCATCCCGATTTGCGAGCCGTTGGGCTCGTTTCGACGCTGAAACGTGTGTGCATTACATTTGACGCGTAAAGTGGAGTGAAAAGAGCGCTTAAACGTCGAAATATCTCAAACGGGATAGAAATGACGGTCAGTTTTCGTCAAAATCGAGGACATCATCGCGATTTGCGAGCTGTTGGGCTTGTTTCGACGCTGAAACGTGTGTGCGTTACTTTTGGCGCCTAAAGTGGAGTGAAAAGAGCGCTTAAACGTCGAAATATCTCAAACGGTATGGAAATGACGGTTAGTTTTCGTCAAAATCGGCGAAATCATCGCGATTTGCGAACTGTTGGGCTTGTTTCGACGCTGAAACGTGTGTGCATTACATTTGGCGCGTAAAGTGGAGTGAAAAGAGCGCTTAAACGTCGAAATATCTCAAACGGTATGGGAATGACGGTTAGTTTTCGTCAAAATCGACGAAATCATCGCGATTTGCGAGCTGTTGGGCTTGTTTCGACGCTAAAACGTGTGTGCATTAGATTTGGCGGGTAAAGTGGAGTGAAAAGAGCGCTTAAACGTCGAAATATCTCAAACGGGTAAGAAATGACGGTCAGTTATCGTCAAAGTCGAGGAAATCATCGCGATTCGCGAGCCGTTGTGCTTGTTTCGACGCTGAAACGTGTGTGCGTTACTTTTGGCGCGTAAAGTGGAGTGAAAAGAGCGCTTAAACGTCGAAATATCTCAAACGGGATAGAAATGACTGTCCGTTTTCGTCAAAATCGAGGAAATCATCGCGATTTGCGAGCGGTTCGGCTTGTTTCGACACTGAAACGTGTGTGCATTACATTTGGCGCGTAAAGTGGAGTGAAAAGAGCGCTTAAACGTCGAAATATCTCAAACGGGATGGAAATGACGGTCAGTTTTCGTCAAAATCGAGGAAATCATCGCGATTTGCGAGCTGTTGGGCTGGTTTCGACGCTGAAACGTGTGTGCATTACATTTGGCGCGTAGAGTGGAGTGAAAAGAGCGCTTAAACGTCGAAATATCTCAAACGGGTAAGAAATGACGGTCAGTTATCGTCAAAGTCGAGGAAATCATCGCGATTCGCGAGCCGTTGTGCTTGTTTCGACGCTGAAACGTGTGTGCATTACATTTGGCGCGCAAAGTGGAGTGAAAAGAGCGCTTAAACGTCGAAATATCTCAAACGGTATGGAAATGACGGTTAGTTTTCGTCAAAATCGACGAAATCATCGCGATTTGCGAGCTGTTGGGCTTGTTTCGACGCTAAAACGTGTATGCATTACATTTGGCGCGTAAAGTGGAGTGAAAAGAGCGCTTAAACGTCGAAATATCTCAAACGGGTAAGAAATGACGGTCAGTTATCGTCAATGTCGAGGAAATCATAGCGATTCGCGAGCCGTTGTGCTTGTTTCGACGCTGAAACGTGTGTGCATTACATTTGGCGCGCAAAGTGGAGTGAAAAGAGCGCTTAAACGTCGAAATATCTCAAACGTTATGGAAATGACGTTTAGTTTTCGTCAAAATCGACGAAATCATCCCGATGTGCGAGCCGTTGGGCTCGTTTCGACGCTGAAACGTATGTGCATTACATTTGGCGCGTAAAGTGGAGTGAAAAGAGCGCTTAAACGTCGAAATATCTCAAACGGGATAGAAATGACGGTCAGTTTTCGTCAAAATCGAGGAAATCATCGCGATTTGCGAGCTGTTGGGCTTGTTTCGACGCTGAAACGTGTGTGCATTACATTTGGCGCGTAAAGTGGAGTGAAAAGAGCGCTTAAACGTCGAAATATCTCAAACGGGATAGAAATGACGGTCAGTTTTCGTCAAAATCGAGGAAATCATCGCGATTTGCGAGCCGTTGGGCTTGTTTCGACGCTGAAAACGTGTGCGCATTACATTTGGCGCGCAAAGTGGAGTGAAAAGAGCGCTTAAACGTCGAAATATCTCAAACGGGTATGGAAATGACGGTCAGTTTTCGTCAAAATCGAGGAAATCATCGCGATTTGCGAGCCGTTGGGCTTGTTTCGACGCTGAAACGTGTGTGCATTACATTTGGCGCGCAAAGTGGAGTGAAAAGAGCGCTTAAACGTCGAAATATCTCAAACGGGTAAGAAATGACGGTCAGTTTTCGTCAAAATCGAGGAAATCATCGCGATTTGCGAGCCGTTGGGCTTGTTTCGACGCTGAAACGTGTGTGCATTACATTTGGCGCGTAAAGTGGAGTGAAAAGAGCGCTTAAACGTCGAAATATCTCAAACGGTATGGAAATGACGGTTAGTTTTCGACAAAATCGATGAAATCATCGCGATTTGCGAGCCGTTGGGCTTGTTTCGACGCTGAAACGTGTGTGCATTACATTTGGCGCGTAAAGTGGAGTGAAAAGAGCGCTTAAACGTCGAAATATCTCAAACGGTATGGAAATGACGGTTAGTTTTCGTCAAAATCGACGAAATCATCGCGATTTGCGAGCTGTTGGGCTTGTTTCGAAACTAAAATGTGTATGCATTACATTTGGCGCGTAAAGTGGAGTGAAAAGAGCGCTTAAACGTCGAAATATCTCAAACGGGATAAAAATGACGGTCAGTTTTCGTCAAAAACGAAGAAATCTTCGCGATTTGCGAGCTGCTGGGCTTGTTTCGACGCTGAAACGTGTGTGCATTACATTTGGCGCGTAAAGTGGAGTGAAAAGAGCGCTTAAGCGTCGAAATATCTCAAACGGTATGGGAATGACGGTTAGTTTTCGTCAAAATCGACGAAATCATCGCGATTTGCGAGCTGTTGGGCTTGTTTCGACGCTAAAACGTGTGTGCATTAGATTTGGCGGGTAAAGTGGAGTGAAAAGAGCGCTTAAACGTCGAAATATCTCAAACGGGTAAGAAATGACGGTCAGTTATCGTCAAAGTCGAGGAAATCATCGCGATTCGCGAGCCGTTGT
>JACSOB010000181.1:0-45527 GCA_019677175.1 Bombus sylvicola | reverse complement strand
TTACGTCGATTTTGACGAGAATTGACCGTCATTTCCATCCCGTTTGAGATATTTCGACGTTTAAGCGCTCTTTTTACTCCACTTTACGCGCCAAATGTAATGCACACACGTTTCAGCGTCGAAACCAGCCCAACGGCTCGCAAATCGCGATGATTTCGTCGATTTTGACGAAAACTGACCGTCATTTCCATACCGTTTGAGATATTTCGACGTTTAAGCGCTCTTTTAATCCACTTTACGCGCCAAATGTAATGCACAAACGTTTCAGCGTCGAAACAAGCCCAACGGCTCGCAAATCGCGATGATTTCCTCGATTTTGACGAAAACTAACCGTCATTTCCATACCGTTTGAGATATTTCGACGTTTAAGCGCTCTTTTTACTCCACTTTACGCGCCAAATGTAATGCAAACACGTTTCAGCGTCGAAACAAGCCCAACGGCTCGCAAATCGCGATGATTTCGTCGATTTTGACGAAAATTAACCGTCATTTCCATCCCGTTTGAGATATTTCGACGTTTAAGCGCTCTTTTCACTGCACTTTACGCGCCAAATGTAATGCAAACACGTTTCACCGTCGAAACAAGCCCAACGGCTGGCAAATCGCGATGATTTCATCGATTTTGACGAAAATTGACCGTCATTTCCATCCCGTTTGAGATATTTCGACGTTTAAGCGCTCTTTTCACTGCACTTTACGCGCCAAATGTAATGCAAACACGTTTCAGCGTCGAAACAAGCCCAACGGCTCGCAAATCGCGATGATTTCGTCGATTTTGACGAAAATTGACCGTCATTTCCATCCCGTTTGAGATATTTCGACGTTTAAGCGCTCTTTTCACTGCACTTTACGCGCCAAATGTAATGCAAACACGTTTCAGCGTCGAAACAAGCCCAACGGCTCGCAAATCGCGATGATTTCGTCGATTTTGACGAAAATTGACCGTCATTTCCATCCCGTTTGAGATATTTCGACGTTTAAGCGCTCTTTTCACTGCACTTTACGCGCCAAATGTAATGCAAACACGTTTCAGCGTCGAAACAAGCCCAACGGCTCGCAAATCGCGATGATTTCGTCGATTTTGACGAAAATTGACCGTCATTTCCATCCCGTTTGAGATATTTCGACGTTTAAGCGCTCTTTTCACTGCACTTTACGCGCCAAATGTAATGCAAACACGTTTCAGCGTCGAAACAAGCCCAACGGCTCGCAAATCGCGATGATTTCGTCGATTTTGACGAAAATTGACCGTCATTTCCATCCCGTTTGAGATATTTCGACGTTTAAGCGCTCTTTTCACTGCACTTTACGCGCCAAATGTAATGCAAACACGTTTCAGCGTCGAAACAAGCCCAACGGCTCGCAAATCGCGATGATTTCGTCGATTTTGACGAAAATTGACCGTCATTTCCATCCCGTTTGAGATATTTCGACGTTTAAGCGCTCTTTTCACTGCACTTTACGCGCCAAATGTAATGTACACACGTTTCAGCGTCGAAACAAGCCCAACGGCTCGCAAATCGCGATGATTTCGTCGATTTTGACGAAAACTAACCGTCATTTCCATACCGTTTGAGATATTTCGACGTTTAAGCGCTCTTTTAACTCCACTTTACGCGCCAAATGTAATGCACACACGTTTCCGTGTCGAAACCAACAACATTAGCGTGAAAAACCCAACGGCTCGCAAATCGCGATGATTTCCTCGATTTTGACGAAAACTGACCGTCATTTCCATACCGTTTGAGATATTTCGACGTTTAAGCGCTCTTTTTACTGCACTTTACGCGCCAAATGTAATGCACACACGTTTCAGCGTCGAAACAAGCCCAACGGCTCGCAAATCGCGATGATTTCGTCGATTTTGACGAAAATTGACCGTCATTTCCATCCCGTTTGAGATATTTCGACGTTTAAGCGCTCTTTTCACTGCACTTTACGCGCCAAATGTAATGCAAACACGTTTCAGCGTCGAAACAAGCCCAACGGCTCGCAAATCGCGATGATTTCGTCGATTTTGACGAAAATTGACCGTCATTTCCATCCCGTTTGAGATATTTCGACGTTTAAGCGCTCTTTTCACTGCACTTTACGCGCCAAATGTAATGCAAACACGTTTCAGCGTCGAAACAAGCCCAACGGCTCGCAAATCGCGATGATTTCGTCGATTTTGACGAAAATTGACCGTCATTTCCATCCCGTTTGAGATATTTCGACGTTTAAGCGCTCTTTTCACTGCACTTTACGCGCCAAATGTAATGCAAACACGTTTCAGCGTCGAAACAAGCCCAACGGCTCGCAAATCGCGATGATTTCGTCGATTTTGACGAAAATTGACCGTCATTTCCATCCCGTTTGAGATATTTCGACGTTTAAGCGCTCTTTTCACTGCACTTTACGCGCCAAATGTAATGCAAACACGTTTCAGCGTCGAAACAAGCCCAACGGCTCGCAAATCGCGATGATTTCGTCGATTTTGACGAAAATTGACCGTCATTTCCATCCCGTTTGAGATATTTCGACGTTTAAGCGCTCTTTTCACTGCACTTTACGCGCCAAATGTAATGCAAACACGTTTCAGCGTCGAAACAAGCCCAACGGCTCGCAAATCGCGATGATTTCGTCGATTTTGACGAAAATTGACCGTCATTTCCATCCCGTTTGAGATATTTCGACGTTTAAGCGCTCTTTTCACTGCACTTTACGCGCCAAATGTAATGCACACACGTTTCAGCGTCGAAACAAGCCCAACGGCTCGCAAATCGCGATGATTTCGTCGATTTTGACGAAAATTGACCGTCATTTCCATCCCGTTTGAGATATTTCGACGTTTAAGCGCTCTTTTCACTGCACTTTACGCGCCAAATGTAATGCACACACGTTTCAGCGTCGAAACAAGCCCAACGGCTCGCAAATCGCGATGATTTCGTCGATTTTGACGAAAATTGACCGTCATTTCCATCCCGTTTGAGATATTTCGACGTTTAAGCGCTCTTTTCACTGCACTTTACGCGCCAAATGTAATGCACACACGTTTCAGCGTCGAAACAAGCCCAACGGCTCGCAAATCGCGATGATTTCGTCGGATTTTGACGAAAATTGACCGTCATTTCCATCCCGTTTGAGATATTTCGACGTTTAAGCGCTCTTTTCACTGCACTTTACGCGCCAAATGTAATGCACACACGTTTCAGCGTCGAAACAAGCCCAACGGCTCGCAAATCGCGATGATTTCGTCGATTTTGACGAAAATTGACCGTCATTTCCATCCCGTTTGAGATATTTCGACGTTTAAGCGCTCTTTTCACTGCACTTTACGCGCCAAATGTAATGCAAACACGTTTCAGCGTCGAAACAAGCCCAACGGCTCGCAAATCGCGATGATTTCGTCGATTTTGACGAAAATTGACCGTCATTTCCATCCCGTTTGAGATATTTCGACGTTTAAGCGCTCTTTTCACTGCACTTTACGCGCCAAATGTAATGCAAACACGTTTCAGCGTCGAAACAAGCCCAACGGCTCGCAAATCGCGATGATTTCGTCGATTTTGACGAAAATTGACCGTCATTTCCATCCCGTTTGAGATATTTCGACGTTTAAGCGCTCTTTTCACTGCACTTTACGCGCCAAATGTAATGCAAACACGTTTCAGCGTCGAAACAAGCCCAACGGCTCGCAAATCGCGATGATTTCGTCGATTTTGACGAAAATTGACCGTCATTTCCATCCCGTTTGAGATATTTCGACGTTTAAGCGCTCTTTTCACTGCACTTTACGCGCCAAATGTAATGCAAACACGTTTCAGCGTCGAAACAAGCCCAACGGCTCGCAAATCGCGATGATTTCGTCGATTTTGACGAAAATTGACCGTCATTTCCATCCCGTTTGAGATATTTCGACGTTTAAGCGCTCTTTTCACTGCACTTTACGCGCCAAATGTAATGCACACACGTTTCAGCGTCGAAACAAGCCCAACGGCTCGCAAATCGCGATGATTTCGTCGATTTTGACGAAAATTGACCGTCATTTCCATCCCGTTTGAGATATTTCGACGTTTAAGCGCTCTTTTCACTGCACTTTACGCGCCAAATGTAATGCAAACACGTTTCAGCGTCGAAACAAGCCCAACGGCTCGCAAATCGCGATGATTTCGTCGATTTTGACGAAAATTGACCGTCATTTCCATCCCGTTTGAGATATTTCGACGTTTAAGCGCTCTTTTCACTGCACTTTACGCGCCAAATGTAATGCACACAGTTTCAGCGTCGAAACAAGCCCAACGGCTCGCAAATCGCGATGATTTCGTCGATTTTGACGAAAATTGACCGTCATTTCCATCCCGTTTGAGATATTTCGACGTTTAAGCGCTCTTTTCACTGCACTTTACGCGCCAAATGTAATGCAAACACACGTTTCAGCGTCGAAACAAGCCCAACGGCTCGCAAATCGCGATGATTTCGTCGATTTTGACGAAAATTGACCGTCATTTCCATCCCGTTTGAGATATTTCGACGTTTAAGCGCTCTTTTCACTGCACTTTACGCGCCAAATGTAATGCACACACGTTTCAGCGTCGAAACAAGCCCAACGGCTCGCAAATCGCGATGATGATTTCGTCGATTTTGACGAAAATTGACCGTCATTTCCATCCCGTTTGAGATATTTCGACGTTTAAGCGCTCTTTTCACTGCACTTTACGCGCCAAATGTAATGCACACACGTTTCAGCGTCGAAACAAGCCCAACGGCTCGCAAATCGCGATGATTTCGTCGATTTTGACGAAAATTGACCGTCATTTCCATCCCGTTTGAGATATTTCGACGTTTAAGCGCTCTTTTCACTGCACTTTACGCGCCAAATGTAATGCACACACGTTTCAGCGTCGAAACAAGCCCAACGGCTCGCAAATCGCGATGATTTCGTCGATTTTGACGAAAATTGACCGTCATTTCCATCCCGTTTGAGATATTTCGACGTTTAAGCGCTCTTTTCACTGCACTTTACGCGCCAAATGTAATGCAAACACACGTTTCAGCGTCGAAACAAGCCCAACGGCTCGCAAATCGCGATGATTTCGTCGATTTTGACGAAAATTGACCGTCATTTCCATCCCGTTTGAGATATTTCGACGTTTAAGCGCTCTTTTCACTGCACTTTACGCGCCAAATGTAATGCAAACACGTTTCAGCGTCGAAACAAGCCCAACGGCTCGCAAATCGCGATGATTTCGTCGATTTTGACGAAAATTGACCGTCATTTCCATCCCGTTTGAGATATTTCGACGTTTAAGCGCTCTTTTCACTGCACTTTACGCGCCAAATGTAATGCAAACACGTTTCAGCGTCGAAACAAGCCCAACGGCTCGCAAATCGCGATGATTTCGTCGATTTTGACGAAAATTGACCGTCATTTCCATCCCGTTTGAGATATTTCGACGTTTAAGCGCTCTTTTCACTGCACTTTACGCGCCAAATGTAATGCACACACGTTTCAGCGTCGAAACAAGCCCAACGGCTCGCAAATCGCGATGATTTCGTCGATTTTGACGAAAATTGACCGTCATTTCCATCCCGTTTGAGATATTTCGACGTTTAAGCGCTCTTTTCACTGCACTTTACGCGCCAAATGTAATGCACACACGTTTCAGCGTCGAAACAAGCCCAACGGCTCGCAAATCGCGATGATTTCGTCGATTTTGACGAAAATTGACCGTCATTTCCATCCCGTTTGAGATATTTCGACGTTTAAGCGCTCTTTTCACTGCACTTTACGCGCCAAATGTAATGCAAACACGTTTCAGCGTCGAAACAAGCCCAACGGCTCGCAAATCGCGATGATTTCGTCGATTTTGACGAAAATTGACCGTCATTTTCCATCCCGTTTGAGATATTTCGACGTTTAAGCGCTCTTTTCACTGCACTTTACGCGCCAAATGTAATGCAAACACGTTTCAGCGTCGAAACAAGCCCAACGGCTCGCAAATCGCGATGATTTCGTCGATTTTGACGAAAATTGACCGTCATTTCCATCCCGTTTGAGATATTTCGACGTTTAAGCGCTCTTTTTCACTGCACTTTACGCGCCAAATGTAATGCACACACGTTTCAGCGTCGAAACAAGCCCAACGGCTCGCAAATCGCGATGATTTCGTCGATTTTGACGAAAATTGACCGTCATTTCCATCCCGTTTGAGATATTTCGACGTTTAAGCGCTCTTTTCACTGCACTTTACGCGCCAAATGTAATGCACACACGTTTCAGCGTCGAAACAAGCCCAACGGCTCGCAAATCGCGATGATTTCGTCGATTTTGACGAAAATTGACCGTCATTTCCATCCCGTTTGAGATATTTCGACGTTTAAGCGCTCTTTTCACTGCACTTTACGCGCCAAATGTAATGCAAACACGTTTCAGCGTCGAAACAAGCCCAACGGCTCGCAAATCGCGATGATTTCGTCGGATTTTGACGAAAATTGACCGTCATTTCCATCCCGTTTGAGATATTTCGACGTTTAAGCGCTCTTTTCACTGCACTTTACGCGCCAAATGTAATGCAAACACGTTTCAGCGTCGAAACAAGCCCAACGGCTCGCAAATCGCGATGATTTCGTCGATTTTGACGAAAATTGACCGTCATTTCCATCCCGTTTGAGATATTTCGACGTTTAAGCGCTCTTTTCACTGCACTTTACGCGCCAAATGTAATGCAAACACGTTTCAGCGTCGAAACAAGCCCAACGGCTCGCAAATCGCGATGATTTCGTCGATTTTGACGAAAATTGACCGTCATTTCCATCCCGTTTGAGATATTTCGACGTTTAAGCGCTCTTTTCACTGCACTTTACGCGCCAAATGTAATGCACACACGTTTCAGCGTCGAAACAAGCCCAACGGCTCGCAAATCGCGATGATTTCGTCGATTTTGACGAAAATTGACCGTCATTTCCATCCCGTTTGAGATATTTCGACGTTTAAGCGCTCTTTTCACTGCACTTTACGCGCCAAATGTAATGCACACACGTTTCAGCGTCGAAACAAGCCCAACGGCTCGCAAATCGCGATGATTTCGTCGATTTTGACGAAAATTGACCGTCATTTCCATCCCGTTTGAGATATTTCGACGTTTAAGCGCTCTTTTCACTGCACTTTACGCGCCAAATGTAATGCAGACACGTTTCAGCGTCGAAACAAGCCCAACGGCTCGCAAATCGCGATGATTTCGTCGATTTTGACGAAAATTGACCGTCATTTCCATCCCGTTTGAGATATTTCGACGTTTAAGCGCTCTTTTCCACTGCACTTTACGCGCCAAATGTAATGCAAACACGTTTCAGCGTCGAAACAAGCCCAACGGCTCGCAAATCGCGATGATTTCGTCGATTTTGACGAAAATTGACCGTCATTTCCATCCCGTTTGAGATATTTCGACGTTTAAGCGCTCTTTTCACTGCACTTTACGCGCCAAATGTAATGCAAACACGTTTCAGCGTCGAAACAAGCCCAACGGCTCGCAAATCGCGATGATTTCGTCGATTTTGACGAAAATTGACCGTCATTTCCATCCCGTTTGAGATATTTCGACGTTTAAGCGCTCTTTTCACTGCACTTTACGCGCCAAATGTAATGCACACGTTTCAGCGTCGAAACAAGCCCAACGGCTCGCAAATCGCGATGATTTCGTCGATTTTGACGAAAATTGACCGTCATTTCCATCCCGTTTGAGATATTTCGACGTTTAAGCGCTCTTTTCACTGCACTTTACGCGCCAGAGCAAATGCACACACGTTTCAGCGTCGAAACAAGCCCAACGGCTCGCAAATCGCGATGATTTCGTCGATTTTGACGAAAATTGACCGTCATTTCCATCCCGTTTGAGATATTTCGACGTTTAAGCGCTCTTTTCACTGCACTTTACGCGCCAAATGTAATGCAAACACGTTTCAGCGTCGAAACAAGTCCAACGGCTCGCAAATCGCGATGATTTCGTCGATTTTGACGAAAATTGACCGTCATTTCCATCCCGTTTGAGATATTTCGACGTTTAAGCGCTCTTTTCACTGCACTTTACGCGCCAAATGTAATGCACACACGTTTCAGCGTCAGAAACAAAGCCCAAGCTCGCAAATCGCGATGATTTCGTCGATTTTGACGAAAATTGACCGTCATTTCCATCCCGTTTGAGATATTTCGACGTTTAAGCGCTCTTTTCACTGCACTTTACGCGCCAAATGTAATGCACACACGTTTCAGCGTCGAAACAAGCCCAACGGCTCGCAAATCGCGATGATTTCGTCGATTTTGACGAAAATTGACCGTCATTTCCATCCCGTTTGAGATATTTCGACGTTTAAGCGCTCTTTTCACTGCACTTTACGCGCCAAATGTAATGCAAACACGTTTCAGCGTCGAAACAAAGCCCAACGGCTCGCAAATCGCGATGATTTCGTCGATTTTGACGAAAATTGACCGTCATTTCCATCCCGTTTGAGGATATTTCGACGTTTAAGCGCTCTTTTCACTGCACTTTACGCGCCAAATGTAATGCACACACGTTTCAGCGTCGAAACAAAGCCCAACGGCTCGCAAATCCGCGATGATTTCGTCGATTTTGACGAAAATTGACCGTCATTTCCATCCCGTTTGAGATATTTCGACGTTTAAGCGCTCTTTTCACTGCACTTTACGCGCCAAATGTAATGCACAACGTTTCAGCGTCGAAACAAGCCCAACGGCTCGCAAATCCGCGATGATTTCGTCGATTTTGACGAAAATTGACCGTCATTTCCATCCCGTTTGAGATATTTCGACGTTTAAGCGCTCTTTTCCCTGCACTTTACGCGCCAAATGTAATGCAAACACGTTTCAGCGTCGAAACAAGCCCAACGGCTCGCAAATCGCGATGATTTCCTCGATTTTGACGAAAATTGACCGTCATTTCCATCCCGTTTGAGATATTTCGACGTTTAAGCGCTCTTTTCACTGCACTTTACGCGCCAAATGTAATGCAAACACGTTTCAGCGTCGAAACAAGCCCAACGGCTCGCAAATCGCGATGATTTCGTCGATTTTGACGAAAATTGACCGTCATTTCCATCCCGTTTGAGATATTTCGACGTTTAAGCGCTCTTTTCACTGCACTTTACGCGCCAAATGTAATGCACACACGTTTCAGCGTCGAAACAAGCCCAACGGCTCGCAAATCGCGATGATTTCGTCGATTTTGACGAAAATTGACCGTCATTTCCATCCCGTTTGAGATATTTCGACGTTTAAGCGCTCTTTTCACTGCACTTTACGCGCCAAATGTAATGCAAACACGTTTCAGCGTCGAAACAAGCCCAACGGCTCGCAAATCGCGATGATTTCGTCGATTTTGACGAAAATTGACCGTCATTTCCATCCCGTTTGAGATATTTCGACGTTTAAGCGCTCTTTTCACTGCACTTTACGCGCCAAATGTAATGCACACGTTTCAGCGTCGAAACAAAGCCCAACGGCTCGCAAATCGCGATGATTTCGTCGATTTTGACGAAAATTGACCGTCATTTCCATCCCGTTTGAGATATTTCGACGTTTAAGCGCTCTTTTCACTGCACTTTACGCGCCAAATGTAATGCAAACATGTTTCAGCGTCGAAACAAGCCCAACGGCTCGCAAATCGCGATGATTTCGTCGATTTTGACGAAAATTGACCGTCATTTCCATCCCGTTTGAGATATTTCGACGTTTAAGCGCTCTTTCTGCACACTTTTACGCGCCAAGTGTAATGCAGAGATCGTTTCAGCGTCGAAACAAGCCCAACGGCTCGCAAATCGCGATGATTTCGTCGATTTTGACGAAAATTGACCGTCATTTCCATCCCGTTTGAGATATTTCGACGTTTAAGCGCTCTTTTCACTGCACTTACGCGCCAAATGTAATGTACACACGTTTCAGCGTCGAAACAAGCCCAACGGCTCGCAAATCGCGATGATTTCTTCGATTTTGACGAAAATTTACCGTCATTTCCATCCCGTTTGAGATATTTCGACGTTTAAGCGCTCTCCTTTCACTGACTTTACGGCGCCAAATGTAATGCACACACGTTTCAGCGTCGAAACAAAGCCCAACAGCTCGCAAATCGCGTTGATTTTGTGGACGAGAAATTGACCGTATTTTCCATCCCGTTTGAGATATTTCGACGTTTAAGCGCTTTTTTCACTGCCTTTACGCGCCAAATGTAATGCACACGTTTGCGTCGAAACAAGCCCAACGGCTCGCGAATTTTCGTCGATTTTGACGAAAATTGACCGTCATTTCCATCCCGTTTGAGATATTTCGACGTTTAAGCGCTCTTTTCACTGCACTTTACGCGCCAAATGTGCAATGCACACACGTTTCAGCGTCGAAACAAAGCCAACGGCTCGCAAATCGCGATGATTTCGTCGATTTTGACGAAAATTGACCGTCATTTCCATCCCGTTTGAGATATTTCGACGTTTAAGCGCTCTTTTTCACTGCACTTTACGCGCCAAATGTAATGCAAACACGTTTCAGCGTCGAAACAAAGCCCAACGGCTCGCAAATCGCGATGATTTCGTCGATTTTGACGAAAGTTGACCGTCATTTCCATCCCGTTTGAGATATTTCGACGTTTAAGCGCTCTTTTCACTGCACTTTACGCGCCAAAGTGTAATGCACACGTTTCAGCGTCGAAACAAGCCCAACGGCTCGCAAATCGCGATGATTTCGTCGATTTTGACGAAAATTGACCGTCATTTCCATCCCGTTTGAGATATTTCGACGTTTAAGCGCTCTTTTCACTGCACTTTACGCGCCAAATGTAATGCAAACACGTTTCAGCGTCGAAACAAGCCCAACGGCTCGCAAATCGCGATGATTTCGTCGATTTTGACGAAAATTGACCGTCATTTCCATCCCGTTTGGAGATATTTCGACGTTTAAGCGCTCTTTTCACTGCACTTTACGCGCCAAATGTAATGCAAACACGTTTCAGCGTCAGAAACAAGTCCAACGGCTCGCAAATCGCGATGATTTCGTCGATTTTGACGAAAATTGACCGTCATTTTCATCCCGTTTGAGATATTTCGACGTTTAAGCGCTCTTTTCACTGCACTTTACGCGCCAAATGTAATGCAAACACGTTTCAGCGTCGAAACAAGCCCAACGGCTCGCAAATCGCGATGATTTCGTCGATTTTGACGAAAATTGACCGTCATTTCCATCCCGTTTGAGATATTTCGACGTTTAAGCGCTCTTTTCACTGCACTTTACGCGCCAAATGTAATTGCACAACACGTTTCAGCGTCGGAACAAGCTCAACGGCTCGCAAATCGCGATGATTTCGTCGATTTTGACGAAAATTGACCGTCATTTCCATCCCGTTTGAGATATTTCGACGTTTAAGCGCTCTTTTCACTGCACTTTTACGCGCCAAATGTAATGCAAACACGTTTCAGCGTCGAAACAAGGCCCAACGGCTCGAAAATCGCGATGATTTCGTCGATTTTGACGAAAATTGACCGTCATTTCCATCCCGTTTGAGATATTTCGACGTTTAAGCGCTCTTTTCACTGCACTTTACGCGCCAAATGTAATGCAAACACGTTTCAGCGTCGAAACAAGCCCAACGGCTCGCAAATCGCGATGATTTCGTCGATTTTGACGAAAATTGACCGTCATTTCCATCCCGTTTGAGATATTTCGACGTTTATGGCAGCCCTTTTTTTTGGAAATGTAATGCAAACACGTTTCAGCGTCGAAACAAGCCCAACGGCTCGCAAATCGCGATGATTTCGTCGATTTTGACGAAAATTGACCGTCATTTCCATCCCGTTTGAGATATTTCGACGTTTAAGCGCTCTTTTCACTGCACTTTACGCGCCAAATGTAATGCAAACACGTTTCAGCGTCGAAACAACAACGGCTCGCAAATCGCGATGATTTCGTCGATTTTGACAAAATTGACCGTCATTTTCCATCCCGTTTGACACCATATATATACGTTGTAACATTTATATTCACTGAACATTACACCAATGTCATCCTGAAACACGTTTCATCGTAGAAAAACTTCTAACAACGGAAAAAAAAATCACTTGGATATTAAACAAATTGAAGACACATCATCACACTCTTACCGAAGACCCCTCGCAAGCAGTCATCTTGAACTGCCATGGCAACACAGGATAATCTTACATGTGAATAAAATAATAATTATATAAAAATGCAAAACAATATCATTCTCACCCCAATTAATGCCAAATATTAAAAGTTATAAATAATTAACAGAAATAATAGTTAAACAGACTGTACATATATATACATTCACAAGGGTCCGCTTGTCAAGAACATAGGATAACTCTTACAAAACAGAAATAATAATTGTATAAAAATACAAAACAATATCATTCTCACCCTCAATCTATATGCCAAATATTAAAAAAACCCATAATAATAATAGCCTATATCAATATGTCACTATATATTCAAGGACATTCAAAGGGCTATTATTGAACAATCATACATCCAGTGATAAAGAACAAATTACCAGTATCCTAAGTAAAGCAATAATAACAACATAAACAAGATATGAATATTGAAACCAGTCAGGAAATAAGTCATAGACTAGATTGCAAAAGAAATTATCGGAACCCTTAACTACCCACGGTAACGGACTAAAGAAAATTAATAAACGATACCAGCACAAATACTGATAAATGAAATCAAATAAGCCAACCCAGTAACCCGTTCCTGATCAACAAATCGTGGGAATAGGGAGGACATACTAAAAAGTTAAAAAACAACGAATCATACCACCCCCGAAACCCCGTCGTGATGTAACGATGAAACGAATCGGCTAAATTCCGTAATAAGCGAAACGTATTTGTAATGAATATTTTTGTTTTGTTACGTAGAATGCGCCATTTGGGCTCAAGAACCTAGACGGTGTATTATCCGGGCGTATACCACCGTCCGGCCTAGCGAACTATTATTTTCCTTGTTGCGTCCATATATTACACGCCCCGCCTACTTATTCGAAAACATCCTCATCTGTCGGGATGCTTCGTATTAAACGGATCCTGAAGATCAGGAGTTACACGAGCCCCACCAGCACATATTTTTTGTGTGGGGTAGCGGGGAGGAATAAGAGCAAAACATTGCCGTACATGCGACATAGAGTTGTCGCAAATACGAGAGGCCTCCTTTCCTTGCTTCGAATGCACGGTGGCACACATGGAGCCTACTCAAACTGAAAAGAACTTCCTGGCATTCCGGCAAAAATTATCCGGCCCTGCTCCCCTTCTTTAGACCATTTTAACGTCGTCGTCGATGATTTACGCAACTAAACACATGTATATAAACAACATAATTATAACTGCGTCGCGTACTAAATAATAGTGTAAATTATTAGGAGGGGAGGAAGAACGCCACAATTAAATGGGGATAATACGTTAATCATTTGTATATATATATATGTACAGAATGGGCGGCGAACCCAGCGAACGAACACCCATACACCACAAAATCAAACTGAACGCCGCCACCCATCGCTAACACATAGAGGGACCAGATAGAATCCAGTCCTGCCTTTGCACCAGACTAGTGCAACGGCTTTTTACCTGTTCGGCGAAAATTTACGTCTGCATCAAAATAATTATACCACGTAACAGCAAAAGAAATAAATAAAAGACGCATTTCAATCAACTAACAAAAAGAAAAAAAAAAAGAAAAGAAAAAAAAAACCAACTAACTAATAAGTTGAAGGAACTGCGAACTCACCTGACGAACAGCAACCCGTGACATCCTGTCGAAGAGGAAATAATTGAAAAAAGGGGCAAGGATACATGTTATATTTTATTAACAAATATAAGAAAACAAGTGGATAAATAAAATAACTAAACAAACCTGTCAACAAATCAAGCGATTAGGAACAACCAACGTATTATTACGCTACAAGTAATATATGTATACATGAGATCAACATTCTAATAAAAAATATAAAATTTATTTAAATACATTGTAGTAGTTGTAAAATAATTAACATAAGAACCACGTTATAAATAAAATATATATATATATATATATGTGTCAACAAATTAAGAGTCCACAAACGTGACGAAAGAAATATACAAAACTACCTCATAAAATTTACATTATAAAAAGATTTGACCAACGTAAATATATATATATATATATATATATATATATATGTAGTATCATTTAGTTAATTTTTGTAGCTTTTTTATTTTTATCTGGAAGAAAAATGGATCCGGTGCGGGATTGAATGAGTTTAACTAAGGCGCTACCATGGCTAGTGTGAATAGTTAGTGTTTGTGTATGTTTAGTAAATTTTTTAGTATAATTTTTGAAATAATAAGTATTTTTATTTATAATTTATATATGTATATATACACTGTACATAACCAAAACAACACAAATGTCACACGAGTCCCTCGACAACTTCAACTCTTCTCACCATGTTTCACACGATGGGTGCGTCTTCTGGGACCACTCACGGATTCTTTACAACGCCTCCTCTTGCGCTGAAATACCACATGCAGCGAATAAAATAAACCAAAAGAAAAGAATAAATTAAACTACAAGGAAATAAAATAAGATACGTACCGGGACAATTCGCACGAGAATCTTTAACGACGCTGCCTCGACCCACCATTCAACGCCAACACCAGGAATCACCAAATCTGTAACGCAAAACCCAAATCATATACAACTGAAGCAATAGAAACAAACAAAAAATCTACGTAACTATAATTTACCAAAGTAATAATCCAGAGACGAACCACCATTTCGAAGCCAACACCAGTCGCACACAACAGTGTACATATATATACATGTAAAGATATATATATAAAAATATATATAAAAAAAAAAAAAAAAAAAAAAAAAGAAAGAAGGAAAAGAGAAGAATCTAAAGGAAACACTACACAAAGTTAGGAAACACTCGCGGAGCATTCGGATACATCTCGTTAAATCTCTCAAAACACCACGAGAGTGCCTCCACACAAACACGATCTCGTCCCGTAGCACGATGCCGCAGCAAGGATTCCAGAACTTCGTCGGGGATTTCTTCAGCATAGCGAACCCTTGCGCATGCATCAATATCTACCTCCTCGACGGCTGGGGAACCTGGCGGTGGCCCCGGGACATTCTCGTCGGAAAAGACCAAGTCGATTACCAAAGGACTGTCAGGTCTCTGTAACCCTACAGGCTCTGTACCGTCGTGATTCCCAGCAGGAGGAGGAAGCCCGAAGATCTCGGACCTTCTTTTTCTACGACCTTCCACGCCACCACGATGACCGGATCTTTTGCGGGAAGGCCTGCGCCTCCATCTGTGTCCTTTCTTCTTTTTCCACCCTAAAATAAAACACACAAATATAGGGAAAAGAACAACGATGTGAAACAAGAAGAAGTCAAAATAAATCAAAATAATACATACCGTTGAAGCCTCAGACACACCAGTATCCATGATCTAACATAACCTGTATTCATAAAAGAAAACATGAAAATACAACAAACAAGATTGACATTACCAATCATACAAAATATCGAATAATCAAACACTATTAAAATCAGTTATTGCTATGAACTAATATTATATAAAAAGAAAAAACTAACCTGAAAACTCGTCAACCAAAACAAACTCGCCAAACAAGTCAACAATTACAAATTATCATTTCGTACGACCTTTTCCCCTCTTACGCTAAAACAGAATACAGTAAACAAATCAATATTACGAATATTGAATACCATCAAAAATCACCTATTACATCAAATTAAATAAAAAGGGAAAAAAACTAACCTAAAGAAGTCAACCAACGGATTGAATCACTCGTCGAGCATGGTTAACAATTTTTTCGAACCATCACTTCACACGATTCCCTTTTCACGTACTACAATCTCAACAAAACTAGGAAACATAAAAACGAAACGCCTTACTCGCACAAGGACTCGACAAACACTGAGTTGCCACGTGCAATACGCTTTCCATTGACATTAACAAGGGTAAAGCCATCACGCACATTCCACTGGAATCAGTTACGAAGATTTCGAGAGGGACTACAGACGCAGCATCAACAAAACACGATACACCAACGTCCGGCAAAACACCGGGTTCTCACGTGCGAAACATTTTCCATTGACATTAACAAAGATAAAGTCACTACGCACATTCCACTGGAATCAGTTACGAAGATTTCGAGAGGGACTACAGACGCAGCATCAACAAAACACGATCCGCCGAGACGCTTACGTCGCCACGTGCGATTTCGAGAAGGACCGCAGACGCAGCTTCAACAAAACACGATCCACTCGAGATACTTACATTTCGTCACCTACTCGCGCTAGGCGAAACACGAGACAATCGGGAAGATAAAACTCCGGCGCGACTCGTAGGAAAATAATCTGTCACCATATTCATAATTTGTCACGTAGCGATATCTTAGTAAGCTATCATGCAGCAGTTTAGAAAATATAAATAAGAAGTAGTACTTAGGAACACTCTCACTCTTTTGAACTTCGTTCTTCGAGAAGGTATCCGTTTACAACGACCCTTTGTCGAGAATCGAGCATCAGTCAGTCTTCCGAGCGAATTCAAACCGTGCACATCGTTTCCTCCGCTGAAATCGTGTGATAGAAAATTAACAAAGTTCATAGATTCTCAAGTGTTAAATAGTCGTTGCAAAATTCAACGCGCTCGCGTTGCGGATCGGCCCATCGATTTCGAGCTACGGCAGTGTTCAATTCAAAAATTTCCCGCGTGTTTAATATCATCCGAATTAAATTTTCGTATCATTATTTCATTTGTGAATTCGAGTTAATTGTCAACTTTCATCCATCAACAGTCTTACACCACTGACTTCTGCATCTCCGATCAAGGTAGGAAAGTTTGAAATTATATATACCTTCTTCTCTTTTCACTCGCAGCCAAATAGAGTTGTCTTTCAATAAATAGTACCCGTCGGCAGCTATAATTTGTGAATAAAACAAAGGGAAAAGAAAATATAACACATATCTCACGTAAATTTTATTTGAATAATCTCAAATTCAAGATAGTTATTCTCTGTGTCGACTAGTGATAACGGTGTTCCCGAACACCTACGGTTTTCGTTTTCCTCTACCCACCGTTAGCATATCGCTCATCCTTGGGGGAGGCTCACGAAGCCACACGAATTGTTCACAGAAAATACAAACAAAACTTGAAATACTCGTTCTTGGTCAATATTTGATGAATTGCCTGAAGTAAAACCGTCCTATCAACTTTGATTTATTTCGTTATAATTCTCCGCTGTATCAATTGGTGCTTACGGTGTTTTTATCACGAAAACATCTTGGTATTCGTTTTCCTCTTCCCACTGCTAGCATATTGCTCATCTTTGGGCGAGGCCTACGAAGCCACACCAATTGTCCACAGTGAACTCGGTTTATCTCGTTATAATTCTCCGCTGTATCAATTGGTGCTTACGGTGTTTTTATCACGAAAACATCTTGGTATTCGTTTTCCTCTTCCCACTGCTAGCATATTGCTCATCTTTGGGCGAGGCCTACGAAGCCACACCACAATTGTCCACAGTGAACTCGGTTTATTCTCGTTATAATTCTCCGCTGTATCAATTGGTGCTTACGGTGTTTTATATCACGAAAACATCTTGGTATTCGTTTTCCTCTTCCACTATGCTAGCATATTGCTCATCTTTGGGCGAGGCCTACGAAGCCACACCAATTGTCTACAGTGAACTCGGTTACTAATTAAAATTACCATTTTCACTATTTATTACTTCACCTATTATCAAGAACGAGTTATATTTTCTGAATCATTAAATCTGATCGATCACTCATAGTGCCGAATTGTGTTTAAAGTGTTTCAACTATTGAAATTACTTATTGATATTCGCATTCCTCCTCCCAACGTTGGCAATTATCGCCCGTCTTTGGGCGAGGCTTACGAAATCGCACAAGTCGCACGCAGAGAATATCTTTAATTTTACTGGATGACAAAACCAAGGAAAAATCAAAAGGATAAAAGCCATCTTAGCAAAAAGCGAGCCGAACGCTGGTACAAACGATTGATAGCTGCAGAAGTGAAAAGGGAAGAAAAGAGGCGCCGAGAAGAACTAAAATTGATTCGCGAAGGTTCTCCGCCTAGTTTTTCGCCATCTAGCTCGCCTATTTCCGAACACGACGAAGCGCCTCCTTCTCGATCTCGATCGCCATCGCCGGCATCATACGATAGCGTGCGTCCTAACCATAATCGCCCAAGCGAGCAAAATTAGCTTTTATCATCAGCAACATTAATATAAATAAATATTACCCTACCGACACTTGTAGAATTTATTCTGCTAGAAGCTCGAATAATTACTATATCTATCTATTCACATTCGTTATACACCACCGTATAATATATTCATTTGCATCCGACGTTACTCAATCCCGACATTGTATACCCTCAATAAATCAAAATCAAATAGAATATAACATATTTACTTCAGTACTACTCAGTTGAACGAAAATAAACACGCTTGTTGAATCGATTAATCATACTCGATAACTTTAATCCTCTCCCGTGCCAGTATTCCTGCGCATAGCAGGTTAGCCGAAAAGTGGAATTTATTTGCCAGTTGCTTTAAACATCAGTTAACGCTACCACTAAACATAAAATTAATGAATGAACATCTCACATAATTACTGAAAATCAAGACAGATAAAGGTACTAAGATTCGTCTTCCCTCAGCCTAGAGCGTGCCTGAAAAGGCATCTCTTGCTAGGAATTCAATCTAATAGTTACCAAAAATCAAGACAGATAAAGGTACTAAAGATTCGTCTTCCCTCAGCCTAGAGCGTGCCTGAAAAGGCATCTCTTGCTAGGAATTCAATCTAATAGTTACCAAAAATCAAGACAGATAAAGGTACTAAGATTCGTCTTCCCTCAGCCTAGAGCGTGCCTGAAAAGGCATCTCTTGCTAGGAATTCAATCTAATAGTTACCAAAAATCAAGACAGATAAAGGTACTAAAGATTCGTCTTCCCTCAGCCTAGAGCGTGCCTGAAAAGGCATCTCTTGCTAGGAATTCAATCTAATAGTTACCAAAAATCAAGACAGATAAAGGTACAAAGATTCGTCTTCCCTCAGCCTAGAGCGTGCCTGAAAAGGCATCTCTTGCTAGATTCAATCTAATAGTTACCAAAAATCAAGACAGATAAAGGTACTAAGATTCGTCTTCCCTCAGCCTAGAGCGTGCCTGAAAAGGCATCTCTTGCTAGAATTCAATCTAATAGTTACCAAAAATCAAGACAGATAAAGGTACTAAGATTCGTCTTCCCTCAGCCTAGAGCGTGCCTGAAAAGGCATCTCTTGCTAGGAATTCAATCTAATAGTTACCAAAAATCACGACAGATAAAGGTACTAAGATTCGTCTTCCCTCAGCCTAGAGCGTGCCTGAAAAGGCATCTCTTGCTAGGAATTCAATCTAATAGTTACCAAAATGTAGTACTAAGATTCGTCTTCCCTCAGCCTAGAGCGTGCCTGAAAAGGCATCTCTTGCTAGGAATTCAATCTAATAGTTACCAAAAATCACGACGCCTAGACGAACAATACTACCGCTCACGAATATTTATAAATAAGTAAAGAAAAATAAAAAAAAAAAAATTTTAATATAAAGGAAAAGAGAAGAAAAAAATATTACAATAAATTGTGACACGGAAAAGTTAATAAAGGATAAAGGAAAAGAAAAAAAAAATATTACAATAAATTGTAATACGGAAAAGTTAATAAAAAGAGAGGAAAAGAGATAACAGTAATAAAAGAAATTCTTTGAAATAGTCCTTAGACTATTTCTGGTGGCAGCAACTACCTTATTAATCGGCAACCTTAAATCGATATTCCACTAATTTCCCCTGCAGATTACATCCGGACCAAGCAGGTAGGTGGAAAAAATTTTATCTAGATTTAAGCCAAATTAAGATTAAGAAGCGTCATCGCGAATCGTAGCGGATCACGAACAGATTCGTGACATAATAATATAGAATAAAAATTTTGGTGGCAGCGGTGGGATACGCTCCACAAGAGGATTAAAGTTCTTACGAGTTTTGAAAGATAATACAGAAAAATGGCCACTCCAGTAGAAACATTAAATGAGGAGATGCTTTTGACATTGTCGGAAAAATTAAAAGCGTGGGATGCAAATTTTCGAGTAATGTCCGAGCTGAGCGCAAAACTAATTGAATTACAAGACGACATGCGTTCAATTAAAGCAAAAAGAGAAATTGAGACACCCGTAGCGCCCTCAACATTTTTGAATCCCCAAACATCGTTACCGACGGAAGATACTCCCCAACCAATTAAATTAAAAGATGCAATCGAATCAGTACCAATATTTGACGGACATCGGCCATCGGTATTCCAATTTTTAAGAGCGTGTGAGCGCGCACGAAATATGATTCCGCGGTACCAAGAGCCCCAATTAGTAAAATTATTAACAAATAAACTTCGCGGACACGCGTTTCTCGCCGTAGAAGACGGTCAGCTAAATAATTTGAACGATTTCGGAAACAAATTAAAAGATATGTTCGGCCCAGGGAAATCCCTTAACGAATACAAGGGGGAATTAGGAACAATATACCAACGACCCGGGGAAGATATATTAGACTATATGGATCGCGTTAGAAATCTCAGATTAGCAATAATGGACGGGGAAAGATGTGAATACGGAATAATATCCCAAGACATTCAAGATACAATAGATTGGGAAACAAGGGAAGCCTTTGTTAAAGGGCTTCCAAACGAGATATATTTGCGAGTGAAAGTAGCAGGGTACAATTCGTTAGAAGACGCGTATCGTCAAGCCATTAAAGCGACACAAGAATTAAAACGTGCGAATGATAGAACACGATACCAACGACCACCGCCTTCAAACAATTATTACCGCAACAATACTCGTCCCCCGAACAATTCCAATATCATCGGAAACGATCGTCAAGACCGAAGATTTACTCCGCCCCCGCAAAATCGTCCAAATGTTCCCAGACAAAACACATTAACATGTAACTATTGCAAAAAACCTGGGCATCTCATAAAAGATTGCTACACATTCAAAGCCAGAGTAGACGCTGGTATAATCGTGCCCTACGCATCACAACAGTCGGGAAACCGCGCACGTCCTTCGGGAGAATGGGGCGACTCACGAAGGAACAACATCCAAACTCGCCCGAGAGTCCAGACAGTCACAAGGAATTCTGCACCTACGTCCGCGAAACGAACGCGAGCTACAATACCTGTGCAAACCACTCCAAGACCCACTCCAAGAATCAGACCGAACCCGAAATCTGTAGTAAAATCGGAAGAACGACCATCAACTACTGTGGGAAAACCCTCTTGCAGCCATGTGAAAACGCAAGTGGAAAGCCAGGAATTTCAGAATCAGAAGGAGAAGAAAATACAGGAGGAATCAACGAAAGAAAATCATCAAGGGTCGGACTCAGAACTGGACGACGACCTCACCGGGTTATTTCAATAAAAATGAATAAAACTCCAAACACTCCTACCGCTAGAATAGTCTCCCCAAACTTAAAAACTAAAACAAACCTGTTGTTAGACTCCGGATCGGAAATTAATATCATCAAGAAACCTGCCTTACTTGAATCAGCAATCATCAACGAACAAGAATCTATAGAAGTTCGAGGAATTACGGCAACGAGCCTGGTCACCCTAGGGCAGACAATAATACAGGTCGCGGGCCATCCAGTTACTTTTCATGTAGTTGACGATTCATTGCTGATCGATCAAGACGGAATCCTAGGATCCGAATTTTTCGCAGGAAGTAAAGCACGTCTGGACTACGAGCAGAAACATATTAAATGGGGAGGTATTTACATTCCGTTCGACACGAGAGAAAAAAATAATTGTGCCCAGACGAAGTTCAGTACCATGCAAAATAAATATTGCAAATCCGGAAGCAAAAGAGGGATTTATCCCCAAAATCGAACCAGTAAAGGGAGTCTATTTTGGAAACGCGGTAGTAAAAAACCTCAAGGGACGAGGTTATTTAAGAGTAATTAATACCACATTGAAAGACTACGAATTCACTATACCCACGATAGTAATTAAGGAATTTACAACTCCTTGTTCGCTTTCTCACACTACATGCAACGTCATTTCAATATCCAAGAAAACAAGGATCAACAAAATAATGGAATTGTTGCGACTAGAACACTTAAACGCAGAAGAGAGGAAAAACGTCGAAACGCTGATACAGAACAATCAAGACCGGTTTCATCTTCCAGGCGAGACGCTGGAAGGAACGGATATCCTACAACACGAAATCGTCACTACGGATGAGAACCCAATTAATGTTAAACAATATCGATATCCACCCATCCATCGAGAAGAAATAAATCGCCAAATTCAAGAATTGCTGGAAACAGACGTTGTGGAACCATCGATGTCCCCATACAACTCTCCACTATGGATTGTGCCAAAGAAACCGGATTCCCAAGGTAATAAGCGATGGAGACTGGTTATCGATTACAGGAAATTAAACGACAAAACAATAGGCGATGCATATCCACTTCCGAACATTACCGAAATTTTGGATCAGCTGGGAAGTGCAAAATATTTTTCTACATTTGACTTAGCATCCGGATTCCATCAAATTCGTATGGCAGCAAAGGATGCCCATAAAACAGCATTCTCGACGCCTTACGGTCACTATCAATTTAAAAAGAATGCCTTTTGGATTAAAAAACGCTCCAGCAACATTCCAACGATTAATGAATTCGATACTATCAGGATTACAAGGGATAGAATTGTTTGTCTACTTGGACGACATAGTGATTTATGCCACATCTCTTCGTGAACACGAAATTAAATTTAATCAACTTATGGATAGATTACGGAAAGCCAAGTTGCAACTGCAACCGGACAAATGTGAATTTTTACGACACGAAGTGAAATATTTAGGACATGTAATCAGTGAAAATGGAGTTAAACCAGACCCGAAGAAAATCGAGGCGGTCTCGGATTTTCCACGGCCAAGGAAACCAAAAAACATTAAACAATTCTTGGGATTAGCCGGATATTATCGAAGATTCATACCTAATTTTTCTAAAATTGCGAAACCATTGACGCAATTATTAAAAAAAGGACGTTACATTTAAATGGACAGACAGTCAAGAAGACGCGTTTAACGCATTGAAAACGGCACTTATAACAGAACCCATCCTGCAGTATCCAGATTTTTCTCAACCATTCAATCTCACGACAGACGCATCTGGATACGCCGTGGGCGGTGTATTAAGTCAAGGGCCAATTGGAAAAGATCTACCCATTGCATACGCCTCGAGATTACTAAACCCCGCAGAACAAAACTACTCCACCATAGAGAAGGAATGTCTAGCAATCGTTTACAGCACAATGCATTTCCGGCCGTATTTATATGGAAGAAAATTTACTATAATAACCGACCATAAACCTCTAGTATGGATGCATTCTATCAAAGATCCTAACTCAAGAATCTGGAAGTGGAAATTAAAATTGTCAGACTTTGAATTCGATATTTTATACAAAGAAGGCAGGACGAATGCGAACGCGGATGCATTATCCAGAAATCCTCCGGAAGCTTGCTTACCAATCAGAAAAAGAGAAGAAGTCTCACCGGTTCGCTATCCTGACCCAAAAAAATTCGAACTTGATACCTCAACCGAGGACTCTCCTATATTTGAAGCTAAACCTCGCGTCTTGCCCCAATCCGGTGACTCCACAAAGCAAAGAAAAACTCTCATCCGAAAACATTTTGCAATGGAAGAAACACCCACGAAATGTTTCGACCAAGCATTAGCCGAGCTCGAAGCAATTACAAATAGAGAAATGGCCAAGCGGAAAAGAGAGGACGCGGATGCAACAAGCGAAGAAGAGCAGAGAGAAGGAGAGATGACTAAACGAAAAAGAGAAGACGTAGACGCAACGAGTGAGGAAGTAGAAGAAGAAGAAGAAGAAGAAGAAGAAGAAGAAGAAGAAGAAGAAGAAGTAGAAGAAGAAGAAGAAGGAAAAGAAGAAGAAGAAGAAAGAGAAAAAGAAGAAGAGCAACCCTCCGCTATAATTCCAGAAACAGTGCAACAAATAGAAAAGGACACTAGACCTGCGATAATCACAGAACTAAAAATTTCAGAAACTCGAGACTCAATCACGAGAGTAAACGACCATAAAGTAATATTCATTGACATACATGGCAACCCGATAGATAAAGGTGCCTTAGAAATGAAGGAGGCAGGGAGGCTGCCTTGTCATGAAGATTTAATGTTGGAAAGGGCAAGACTGACCCTCGACTCCGGAAAATATATTGTATCCCTGCCGATAAAAGAAGACAGAAATATCCCAATAACGCCAGAAAATTTATTGAACTCCTTAGGATCTTTACTAGATGTAGTAAACGAAAAACAGTTAACTTCCTTTAGCATTAGTAAAGGAAACCTGGAGGAAATACCCTGGCGATACACAATCAGGAATTTGAAGGAAATATTTATAGAAAGAACCATAACTATTACCGTTTGTACTGGGGAAGTAAATATACCGCCCGTGGAAACACGAAACAACATAATACGGGAAAAACACGAATCGTGCGTAGCAGGACACAAGGGAATAACGAAAACTTACCAAAGGATACGACAGCACTATTATTGGGAAAATATGAAAAAGGAGATTCAAGACTACGTAAGAACATGCAAGGAATGCCAATTGAAAAAACTCACAAGAATAAAAACAAAGCAACCAATGGTACTCACGGACACGCCAGGTAAAGCATTCGACAAGATTAGTATGGATATCGTCGGGCCATTGCCAAAAACTCAAAGGGGAAATGAATACATATTAACTATACAAGATTTATTAACAAAATACTCAATTGGGATCCCGTTAGAAGGAATCTCTTCAGCCGAGATCGCAGACGTTTTTGTAAAACGATTTATTTGCCGATTCGGATCGCCGAGAGCTATTCTCACTGATCAAGGAGCGAATTTCACATCCTCATTAATGAAGAAAGTAGCAAAGAGATTCCGCATAAAACAATATACCACAACAGCGTACCACCCACAAAGTAACGGTTCAATCGAAAGATCTCACCATGTATTGATTGAATACCTTAAGTTATACATTGAAAATTCCAGAAACTGGGACGAATGGATAGAACTAGCTATGTTTTCCTATAATACCTCTGTACACGAAGGAACAAAATTTTCCCCGCATGAATTAGTTTTTGGACACTTGGCCAGAGAACCTACTGGTGAAGTAATAATCGAAGAAAATATGGAACCAACATACGCAGAATATCTCAAAGACCTGTTCGATAAAATTAACACCGTACAACAAATGGCAAGGGAAAATTTAATAAAATCTAAATTAAGATCAAAAGAATATTACGACCGACGAATTAACCCTCAAAATTTCAAAGCAGGAGATCTTGTATACCTATTAAAAGAACCTAGTAAAGGTAAATTTTCTGACCAATATACTGGACCACATAAGGTGTTAGAAATTTTCCAGAATCAAAACGTCAAAATCGAAGTAAAGGGAATCCCGCGAACAGTACATTTGAACAAACTAAAACTAGCACATCATCGGAATAGACCCCCAGAACAATTTTAAGAGGCAAGGTAACACGGTGATATACGACAAACAAATACTGCTCGTTCAACATTGCAGAATTCGATGACCTGAAAAGAAAAGGGAAATCATTAGATACATTTTAACCAACACTTAGATATAAACGTGTAATTCAATAAATAACTACAAGCTTGCAGAAAATAAAACTTACCCCGTGAACAAATAATCATTGTAAAAGGAACTGCATATGTGAAGACAGGTTATGAAAAGGGAGTGCGACACTGCTTATCGAATTATATAGTTAATGGAAATCTAAAAAAGAGAAGAAATCACTATGCATATATATATATATATCCTAACATACACGATGCGTTAACTTTATGGAATAATTAAAAAGGTAAAATAAAATACTTAGCGCACAAACTAATTTGTACGTGCAAAGACAGGTTATGAATCTAAAACCGAGGGAAGTGTGACACTGCTTCTCGAGTAGTTTAATTCATAGAAACCTAAAAAGAAAAGGGAATTACTGTGTGCATATTCTAACATATACTAAGCATTAACATAATGAAATAATTAAAACAGTAAAGGTAAAAATACTTAGCGTATAATTAATTATCGTGGAAGGAAGTGTACGTATATGAATTTTGCAGATTTACTCCATATACAACTGTCAACAAAACGAATGCATAAATTAACCTCAATTACCTCAATATAAGTAAAGAAGGAAAATAACAAATACATAACTTCACAATAATTAAACTAAATGAGGTACGATGGCAATAAATTACAATCAAACAACAAACAGCACTGTATTAACGCAGCGGTTCGAATAAACAAAATTATTTAATACATACCAAAAGGAAATAGGTTAAGTAAGCAACCACTAAAATCCATTACTCACATCGAAAAGCTCTATATGGAATTAACGCAGACACGTTAAACCAACTGCCAAATTGATACAAACACGCACAAGCAATCGAAGTTGACGCCATCGGAACAATCAAGAAGGCGCAAGAGAACTGGAAGATCAAGAAGATTAATGACATTATAATAAACGATTTGATATCAACAGAATGGTCCTAGTAAACAAGAAAAGAGGTACTTTATAAGTTAGCGAGGCTTATACGCAATCAATCATCGTAGAAAGAAACGTACAGGTAGTAATGTTGCAAAATTTGGTTATGGATCCATCATCGCAGAACTTACCATACGACGGTTAGCTAAAATAAACAAATAAAAACAATTAGAACAACACTAAACTATAACAACACTGGAATTGAATTGACAGAGACAAGAACATTTTCTTTTTACTTACAAGTATAACCCATAAGGGGAAGAACGTTACGGATCACCTCGGAATAAGATTTGATGATAATTGGAAGCTCGACGCACTTACAAGAAGTCCACCACCAAACCCAGGTGATTACTTATGGAATATTGAATCAGATAATACCGAAACAGCCAGACGGCAACAGGAAGCTGGAAAATCAAGAAAATTGTGACACGATAACAAAATATCTCAACGTTGATAAAACAGTTTTAGCAAACAAGATAATGGATGGGCTACTTTACTATGCAGAAACACACAAAACATAACGCCATATGCATACATATACATATTACAATAAGTGTTAAAAATTAAAGCGAAATACCCAATGATACTAAACATACTACGCGTCTATTTCAGGCGAATAGCTCGACGTAGAAGAACTAGAATTAATTATTCTAATAATTGAATAAAAGTTTCACTTCGATACACCACACTTACACGTGAAACAACAGCAAATGAATAAATAAAAAGAGATAGAAATAGCAAATAAATAATAGGAATAAAATTTAAACTAACCAACTCCGTTTCAAAAAAAAAAAAAAAAAAAAAAAATACAATATATAAAAAATCAATGACAAATTCAATCAAAGTAAGGAGTAATATAATAAACACAACTAAAATCACACCAAGTATAACATGGAGAGAGATAAGGTTATGTTACGTAATGGAATTGGCAATAACATACTATGGATTTATTAGTACTAAATAACTAACGAACACTTTATAAATAAATTACTTAAAATACAACAATAAATCAACACTGTTGATAAATTATTAAAAATTAACAATAACACAACCCACATGTTGTTACTATATTAACATTAGCACACCATACATATACGTTGTAACAATTACACGAACAAAACCGTTGTCATCCTGACTACGTCGAAACGAAGAAAACTTAACAACGGAAAAAATAATCACTCGGATATTAAACAAATTGAAGACACATCATCGCACTCTTACCGAAGACCCTCGCAAGCGGCCATCTTGAATTGTCATGAACACAGGATAACTCTTACATGTGAACAGAAATAATAATTATACAAAAATGCAAAACAATATCATTCTCACCTCAATTATACGCCAAATATTAAACAAGTTATAAATAATTAACAGATAAATAATAGACTTCATATTAACAGAATGTCACTATATACTAGGGACATTCACAAGCGGCCATCTAGAATTGTCATGAACACAGGATAACTCTTACATGTGAACAGAAATAATAATTGTATAAAAATGCAAAACAATATCATTCTCACCTCAATTATACGCCAAATATTAAACAAGTTATAAGTAATTAATAGATAAATAATAGACTTCATATCAATAGAATGTCACTATATATTAAGGATTTTCACAAGCGGCCATTTTGAACAATCAACACATCCAGTGATACAAGAACAAATTATCTTTCCATGGAAGCCCGGAACGAAGAAGCAATAAATAACAACATAACACAAGAATATTAGAATATGATGAAAACCAGTCATGGAAACAAGTCACAGATCAGGATTTCAAAAGGAAATTATCGAACCCATAACTACCCACGGCAACGGACTAAAGAAAAATTAATAAACGACAACTAGCACAAATCACTGACAAATGAAACCAAATAGTAGCCAACCAGTAACCCGTCCATAATCAACAAATCGATGGGAACAGGAGGACATACTAAAAGTTAAAAACAACGAATCATACCACCCCCGAAACCCCCCGTCGCGACGTAACGACGAAACGAATCGGCTAAATTCCGTAATAAGCGAAACGTATTTGTAATGAATACCTTTTGTTTTGTTACGCAGAATGGGCGTCGAATTTGGTGGCTCAGAACCCCAGACGGTGTATTATCCGGATGGCGTATTACCAACCGATTATCCGGACGCCTACGACGAACTATTATTTTCCTGTTGCGTCCATATTACACGCCCCGCCTACTTATTCGAAAACATCCTCATCTGTCGGGATTGCTTCGAAGAAATGGATCCTGAAGATCAGGAGTTACACGAGCCCCCCACCAGCACATTTTTTGTGTGGGGTAGCGGGGAGAATAAGAGCAAAACATTGCCGTATATGCGACATAGAGTTGTCGCAAATACGAGAGGCCTCCTCCTGCTTCGAATGCATTGCGGCACACATGGAGCTCACTCAAACCGAAAAGAACTTCTTGGCATTCGGCAAAATTATCCGCCCCGTTCCCCCCTTAGACCATTTTAACGTCGTCGTCGACGATTTACGCAACTAAACACATGTATATAAACAACATAATTATAACTGCGTCGCGTACTAAATAATAGTGTAAATTATTAAAGGGGAGGAGGAAGATGCCACAATTAAATAGGGGATAACACGTTAATCATTTGTATATATATATATATGTACAGAATGGGCGGCGAACCCAGCGAACGAATCCATACACCAACACAAAATCAACTAACGCCGCTACCCATCGCTAACATAGAGGGACCAGATAGAATCCACTCCTGCCTTTGCACCAGGCTAGTGCAAACGGCTTACCTGTTCGGCGAAAATTACGTCTGCGAAGACTGCTACAACGAGCTTTTCGGTTATGTGCCAATTGGGCAGGCCTTCCAGCACAACCTACCCAACCATTTTTTATCTGGAAGACCTGCAAGAAACAGGGTTTCATATTGCTGCGAATGCAGTACAGTTATATCAGAATCACGCCCTGCTACGCATTGCATTCAATGCGTAATTTCTTATCATCGTTTAACTCGACTCGAAAGGGTACTGGTAGTCAACGGAGCCCAAATCAAAATCACCGCGACACATTTTCCACGATAACCAAGTTTATAAGACGAATACTACACACACACACACACACACGTACACATGTAAATATCCACACACGTATATAGATTGACACTTAGTAATACATTCAATATATGTAATATAAAAAAAAAAAAAAAAAAAAGAGAAAAATATATATATATATCCAATGCATATATAAAATTTTAATATATAAAAATCATATTTAATCTATAATGTATACTACGAGCGCTAAAATATAATAAATAATAAGTGTATAATTAAAAAAAAAAATATATAATACTATAAAAAAAAAAAAAAAAAAACTCACCCATGAATACCATACACACGTAGCTATAAGATAAACCTATTATATCAGGCCCGTTAGTGAAGAACATACATATGCGTAGACCCACACATAGAAACACACACACACACACACACACACACACACACACACACACACACATATATATATATATATATATAAGTATACTTAAATATTTACAACCGTAACATATATTACAACCAAAAGAATACAAGAACATATTGAACGAACTGTTGACAGGAAAATGAGTTATACGGTCATCCTGCTCGCCCTATTCGGAACAGCATACGGTTTAATAGGATATGACTGCAACGGAAACCATCTGAACGTCACCACCATATCATTAAACTCTATCGGAGATTGCAACATAAAACCCGTAAAGACTGAGACCCAAGAAACATACATACAATTACTGCAACTCTCGGAATTTGACTTCGTCAGTGTAAGACAATGTAAGGTACAAATTACGCGAATGATACACTACTGCGGCATGCACTCTCACACATCGGCCGTACACAACGGATTCGCTGAATACCTTCACGAAACCACGGCCCAACAATGCGCCAGAATGCACCAAGACGGCACATTTTCCCTTGGGCCTGAAAACTTCATAATAGGCCTAAAGGACAATATGACGATGACAAGTTCTCTCGTCCTAGCTGGGAAACTAACAAATGAGGGTAGCTGCCAAGGGACTCAATTCGCAGACCCTTATGGAAGCTGGGAAAGAGTCGTCGTACAAGCTACAGTAAAAATAAGCCTAAGATCAGGAACAGTACCAGTGCGAATAGAAGAAAATAAAATCCTACTAAAATCAGGAACAGCATGCGCGTTTAATGAAGGTATCTGTTTGGATCCAGAAGATGGATATACCTTTTGGCAACCACATCCACCATCCATGTGTAAATTCGACCAATATGACGTCCTGTACGAAGGAATCGCCACAAAAATCCAAGAAATAAAACCAAAAACGGTAACCCAACGCTACCAGTTTTTGCCTTGACGACTCAAGAAATAACCTTTGTGCTAACCAAGACTGGAGAACAACCTCTGTGCGGATATACCCTGCTAACCACAGAACACCCAAAGCTTTTCCTTCTGGAAACGACCAAAGGAAACACTTTTATACCTAAGCGTAAAACAGCAGTGGAAAATTTGGATATATTCGCATACGTTAACTCAAAATTTATTTATGTGGAAAAACATATCAGAAGACAAATGACAACACTCTATCAGGATATCCTAACACAAAGATGCATTTCAGAAATGAAAATAATAGAAAATGCATTAAGTCTAGCGACTATATTACCTGATGAGTTTGCATATGCAATCACCAAATCTCCCGGACACATGGCCTTGGTCGCAGGAGAAGCAGTACACATAGTAAAATGTGTACCAGTCCAAGTAAAAGTACGTCACACGACGGAATGTTACATGGAATTACCTGTCTGGCAAGGTAACAATACAGCATACCTAACGCCTAAGACTCGTATCATAACAAAACATGGAAACCACAGAGAGTGTAGCACGATATTGCCAACATTATATAATATCGACGGAACGTGGCACAAGCTCACACCGAAACCGATAGAGGCAATAGCACCCTTAGAGCTCCGCCCAAACTTACACCAGACATGGCAATACTCTGTACCATCGTCGCTTGCCACGAGCGGAATATACACTCAAAAATGACCTCGACGCACTCCGCGACCATGTCATGTTCCCGGCAGAGAAAAACGCAGTCTTGAACACCATAGCCAGAGGAGTAGCGGGAAAAGCAATTGTACCAGGAACAGTAAATGTTCTAGGTATCATGGACGAAACCACTCTGACAACAATAGCAAAAAGCACAGCGTCCAAATTATGGAACGGCTTCATCGAATTTGGAACAATCAGTGCAGCAATACTTGGGGTCTTCATAATACTAAAGGCAATAAAAACGATAGTCGATATATTTATACATGGATACCAACTACGCGATACCTACGGATGTGGACCCGCCATTCTCGGAGCAATATGCGGCTCAGTCACCCAACTGCTATTATACATCAAAGGAAAACGCAAAATCGAAGATCAAGAACAGCCACAAGGATTATCGATCAGATCAAGCATTATAATAGATCAACAACCAACACCCACCACATCCGCTCTAAATGAACTGAAAGATACGATAAGTCAAATTTCCTCCGGAAATTTGAACTCCAAGAGGGGGGGTGTCACGTCCCGCGCTCCGCACGTTCCGTAACGAAAACAAAATCACAAACTATTAAATAAACGCAAGTGACAGTTCGAACACCTCAAGACACTGGCGCGACATAATAAAACATAAATTCCTTGATGAAAGATTTATTAAATATAATTATAAATACGCGTAATCAATTAATATACGAAAAGGAAATAACAAACAATAAAATTTATGCTCTAACAAAGTAATAAATATAAGAGTATAACATAATTTATATTCGAGCAAGCTACAAGAGCAATTGTATCCGACGACAAGGAAGTGTGCCACAGTTAACTAACAAGGATAAAATATACAAATGTGAGACAAACTATTAAATAAACGCAAGTGACAGTTCGAACACCTCAAGACACTGGCGCGACATAATAAAACATAAATTCCTTGATAAAAGATTTATTAAATATAATTATAAATACGCGTAATCAATTAATATACGAAAAGGAAATAACAAACAATAAAATTTATGCTCTAACAAAGTAATAAATATAAGAGTATAACATAATTTATATTCAAGTAAGCTATAAGAGCAGTTATACCCGACGACAAGGAAGTGTACCACTGACAAGGATAAAACACACAGACGCGAGTGACAGTTCGAACACCTCAAGGCATGATGACATAATAAAAATGAAAACTCTCCGATAAAAGATTTATTAAACATAATCATAAATATACCCACACAACTAATATATATATAAAGGGTAAATAGCAAATAATAAATTTATAACGAATATTTTAACGAGGTAATAAAACATAAAAGTACAACGTAACCTATACCTGAGCGAACTACGAATCAATCTGGAACAAGAGCAATTATGTCCAATGACAGGAAAAATACTACAACTAAGTAACAGGGATAAAAACACACGAACGCGAGACAAAACTATTGAATAAAATTTATTAATAGAGTAAGCAGTTAAAATCCGAAAACTATTAAATAAAATCAATTAATAAATAGAGTAAGCAGTTAAAATTCAGAAATCAAAATAATTATATACCACGTAACAGCAAAAGAAAATAAATAAAAGACGCATTTCAATCAACTAACAAAAAGGAAAAAAAAAAAAAAAAAGAAAAGAAAAACCAACTAACTAATAAGTTGAAGGAACTGCGAACTCACCTGACGAACAGCAACCCGTGACATCCTGTCGAAGAGGAAATAATTTGAAAAAGGGGCAAGGATACATGTTATATTTTATTAACAAATATAAGAAAACAAGTGGATAAATAAAATAACTAAACAAACCTGTCAACAAATCAAGCGATTAGGAACAACCAACGTATTATTACGCTACAAGTAATATATGTATACATGAGATCAACATTCTAATAAAAAAAATAAAATTTATTTAAATACATTGTTTGCCTTTTTGAAAATTTACATAAAAAAAAAAATAATATATATATTGTTAATTTAAATAAAATATATATATAGTAAAATAAAAAATTTGATTTATTAAATTTTATTTAAAAAAATAAAGTTATAAAATTAGTAGTTGTAAAATAATACTAACATAAGAACCACGTTATAAATAAAAGTATATATATATATATATATGTGTGTCAACAAATTAATAGTCCACAAACGTGACGAAAGAAATATACAAAACTACCTCATAAAATTTACATTATAAAAAGATTTGACCAAATATATATATATATATATATATATATATATATATATATACACTGTACATAACCAAAAACAACACAAATGTCACACGAGTCCCTCGACAACTTCAACTCTTCTCACCATGTTTCACACGATGGGTGCGTCTTCTGGGACCACTCACGGATTCTTTACAACGCCTCCTCTTGCGCTGAAATACCACATGCAGCGAATAAAATAAACCAAAAGAAAAGAATAAATTAAACTACAAGGAAATAAAATAAGATACGTACCGGGACAATTCGCACGAGAATCTTTAACGACGCTGCCTCGACCCACCATTCAACGCCAACACCAGGAATCACCAAATCTGTAACGCAAAACCCAAATCATATACAACTGAAGCAATAGAAACAAACAAAAATCTACGTAACTATAATTTACCAAAGTAATAATCCAGAGACGAACCACCATTTCGAAGCCAACACCAGTCGCACACACCAATGTACATATATATACATGTAAAGATATATATATAAAAAAAAAAAAAAAAAAAAAAGAGAAGAAGGAAAAGAGAAGAATCTAAAGGAAACACTACACAAAGTTAGGAAACACTCGCGGAGCATTCGGATACATCTCGTTAAATCTCTCAAAACACCACGAGAGTGCCTCCACACAAACACCATCTCGTCCCGTAGCACGATGCCGCAGCAAGGATTCCAGAACTTCGTCGGGGATTTCTTCAGCATAGCGAACCCTTGCGCATGCATCAATATCTACCTCCTCGACGGCTGGGGAACCTGGCGGTGGCCCCGGGACATTCTCGTCGGAAAAGACCAAGTCGATTACCAAAGGACTGTCAGGTCTCTGTAACCCTACAGGCTCTGCACCGTCGTGATTCCCAGCAGGAGGAGGAAGCCCGAAGATCTCGGACCTTCTTTTTCTACGACCTTCCACGCCACCACGATGACCGGATCTTTTGCGGGAAGGCCTGCGCCTCCATCTGTGTCCTTTCTTCTTTTTTCCACCCTAAAATAAAACACACAAATATAGGGAAAAGAACAACGATGTGAAACAAGAAGAAGTCAAAATAAATCAAAATAATACATACCGTTGAAGCCTCAGACACACCAGTATCCATGATCTAACATAACCTGTATTCATAAAAGAAAACATGAAAATACAACAAACAAGATTGACATTACCAATCATACAAAATATCGAATAATCAAACACTATTAAAATCAGTTATTGCTATGAACTAATATTATATAAAAAGAAAAACTAACCTGAAAACTCGTCAACCAAAACAAACTCGCCAAACAAGTCAACAATTACAAATTATCATTTCGTACGACCTTTTCCCCTCTTACGCTAAAACAGAATACAGTAAACAAATCAATATTACGAATATTGAATACCATCAAAAATCACCTATTACATCAAATTAAATAAAAAGGGAAAAACTAACCTAAAGAAGTCAACCAACGGATTGAATCACTCGTCGAGCATGGTTAACAATTTTTTCGAACCATCACTTCACACGATTCCCTTTTCACGTACTACAATCTCAACAAAACTAGGAAACATAAAAACGAAACGCCTTACTCGCACAAGGACTCGACAAACACTGAGTTGCCACGTGCAATACGCTTTCCATTGACATTAACAAGGGTAAAGCCATCACGCACATTCCACTGGAATCAGTTACGAAGATTTCGAGAGGGACTACAGACGCAGCATCAACAAAACACGATACACCAACGTCCGGCAAAACACCGGGTTCTCACGTGCGAAACATTTTCCATTGACATTAACAAAGATAAAGTCACTACGCACATTCCACTGGAATCAGTTACGAAGATTTCGAGAGGGACTACAGACGCAGCATCAACAAAACACGATCCGCCGAGACGCTTACGTCGCCACGTGCGATTTCGAGAAGGACCGCAGACGCAGCTTCAACAAAACACGATCCACTCGAGATACTTACATTTCGTCACCTACTCGCGCTAGGCGAAACACGAGACAATCGGGAAGATAAAACTCCGGCGCGACTCGTAGGAAAATAATCTGTCACCATATTCATAATTTGTCACGTAGCGATATCTTGGTAAGCTATCATGCAGCAGTTTAGAAAATATAAATAAGAAGTAGTATAACCTGATACGGCCCGTCGTAGGGTGGTTGTATGGGGTCTCCGATGGCGTCGCGACGCAGAAATACATAAGGCGATGTTTCGAGGTCGCGGAACACGAAGGTTCTCTTTTCGCCGTGTCGCGTAATTGGATGAGGCCTGATTTTTCCTATTCGGTCTTTTAGGCGACTTGCGAATTCCGGAATTGGCCTGTTGTTTAGTCGGTACAAAAATTCTGCCGGCAATCGTATGCCGGTGCCATAAACCATTTCGGCTGCCGTCGCGTTTAGGTCCTCTTTTAATAGCTGTTCGTATGCCTAATAGAACTATCGGCAAGATATCCACCCAGTTGCTCGTATCGTGGCATTTGATTGCTGCTTTTAGTTGTCGGTGCAGGCGCTCTACCATCCCGTTGGACGCGGGGTGATAGGCTGTCGTGCGCAAATGTCTGATGCCGAGCAACCGGCATAGTTCGTTAAATAAGTTCGACTCGAACTGGCGTCCTTGATCGGTCGTTATTTTTAAAGGCACGCCGAAACGAGATATCCACGTGGAAAGGAGAGCCGAAGCGACGGTTGCCGCCTCCATGTCGGCGATGGGAATGGCTTCGGGCCAACGCGAAAAACGGTCGATACACGTTAGACAATATCGGTAGCCTTTTGAATATGGCATCACGATAATGTCTATGTGTAAGTGTTCGAAACGGCCCGCTAATTCTCCGAATGTTCCGACGGGTGAGGATACGTGCCTGGTGACTTTACATTGTTGACACGGGATACATTGTCGTGTCCAATTTCGGGAGTCCTTGTTTATGGACGGCCAGACGAAACGCGTCGTCACCAGGTTTTGAGTGGCACGTATCCCTGGATGGGAAAGTCCATGGAGCGAATTAAATACGTCGCGCCGCAAGGATTTCGGTACGTACGGTCGTACAAAGTCACCCGATACGTCGCAATATATTTCTACGTCGTGGTCGGGGAAACGTATTTTCTTTAACCGTAGCGCGGATGTACCGGAGTTGACGATGTTGCTTAGTTCTTTGTCGGCTTCTTGCGCGGCGGCGAGAGCTCGATGGTCCACAGACTTTCCTATCGCTTCGATGCGTGACAGAGCGTCGGCTACGTTATTGTCTAGCCCCCTTGATGTATCTTATGTCGGTGGTGAATTGCCCGATGTAATCTAGTTGCCGGAATTGTCGCGGCGAACACTTATCAGGATCTTGGTTGAACGCGTATGTAAGGGGTTTATGATCGGTGAAAATTATAAAATTTCTCCCTTCTATGGCGTGTCGAAATCGCTTTACGGCAGTGTACATAGCGAGTAATTCGCGGTCGTACGCGCTGTACTTTCGCTGCGCGGAGTTCAACGGTTTGGTAAGGAAACCTAACGGCTGCCAAGAGTCGTTGACGCGTTGCTGGAGGACCGCTCCTATTGCATAGTCGGATGCGTCTACCGCGAGGCTAACAGGTGCGCCAGGTATCGGATGCGCTAACATCGTGGCGTTAGCGAGGGCGCGTTTCGACTCGCGGAAGCTAGCTTCGGATTGCTCTGTCCATTTGATGGGCGCGTTGCCCTTTTTTCCTCCTTTTAATAGGTCGTTTAGGGGTTGAAAAATTTTTGCGGCCCCCGCTATGAAGCGTCGGTAGAAATTAATCATACCGAGGTACCTGCGTAGTGCTTTAACGGTCCCGGGGAGCGGCACTTCTACAATAGCGTCAACGCGTTCGGCTAGCGGCTTTATCCCGTCGGCGTTTACGGTGTGTCCCAAGAATGTGATTTCGTTCACACCGAATTCGCACTTTACTGGGTTGATGACTACGCCATACTCGTTTAAGCGTTCAAACAAAATCCGAAGGTGTTCGCGATGTTGTTCTTCGGTTTCGGAGGCAATTAAGAAATCGTCTATGTAAGCGAACACGAAGTCTAAACCACGGGTAATTTCGTCAACGAATCTTTGACACGTTTGCGCGGCGTTTCGAAGCCCAAACATCATGTTGGTTGCTTCGAAAAGTCCGAAAAGGTGTCGTGATCGCGGTTTTCTTTACGTCTTCTGGCGCGATCGGGATTTGGTGGTAAGCGCGGACAAGGTCGATTTTTGAGTAGACACGCTTACCGTACAGATGTTGCGCGAAATCTTCGATGTGTGGTGGGGAGTACCTGTCGGGTATGGTGCGAGCGTTCAACGCACGATAGTCGCCGCATGGTCGTAGACTTCCGTCCTTCTTTGGGACGACATGCAGGGGTGATGCCCATGGACTCTTCGATGGCCGCATCACTCCTTGCTCGATCATTGCTGCAAAATCCGCCTTGACTTGCTTGAGACGATCCGGTGCGAGACGTCGAGGTTTACTATAGACGGGTGGCCCGGGTGTGGTTTCAATATGGTGTACCACACTGTGTCGGATTTTCTCTCGTCCGAAGGCCGGTGGACGAGTTAGATCCGGAAACTCCGCCAAAAGTCGATGGTAGACCGATTCGCCGATTACGGTTTTAATGGAAATTTCTTCCGTCGTGGCAGCATATCCCCTTGATGATAATTGGGTTGTCGTGTCGAGGAGTCGTTTGTTTCGCGGGTCCACGAGCAACCCATAATGGCTTAAAAATCTACGCCTATGATAGGCGTTTGAACGTCAGCAATAACGAAGTTCCACTTGAAAGCTCGTCTTAGGGACAGGTTAAGGCCAATCGCAGTGGTACCATACGTTGCGATGCGCGTCCCGTTGGCCGCGAATAGTTCGTACGCGTTTTTCTTGACGTGCCTATGGATTTTACTGCGGGGGTATACGCTGATGTCGGCGCCGGTGTCTACGAGGAAAGAGATCTTCGTTCCCTTGTCCGTAACGAAGATGCGGCGGGATCTCAGGCCGTCGTCGTCTGCCGCGTCTACGGACGGCTGGTCTCGTTTCCCGACTTCCACGTGCAAGGGAAACGACAGCTCCTCGCGCGTTCTCCGAACTTTGCATGGTAGAAACACAGACCGTCTTGCCGTGGCCGATCTCGAGAGCGCGAACGTCCGTGGTATCGCGAACGCGAGCGTGATCGTGATCGTGGTCGACGATGATTAATGATACTCATCGCGTTCATCTGTACCTGCAACTGTGATATTCGCTCGCTCAACACGTTGATTGCGGCGGTCATTGGTTCGAGTGCTCCAGCGATTTGCGCTGGTGGGTCCATTACTGCCGTTACTCGGGCGGTGCGCTGAAAATCCCCCGTGAATTCTTCAGCGATCAGGTCCGCCTGCCGCAATAACCTTTCTGGGTCCGAATCGTCGACTGCCGCGAGGATACGCCTGATGCGGGCGGGTAATCGGTTCCTCCACAGCGTGAGGATAAAATCATCGGGCGTGGAGGGGCTGGAGAGTTTTTTTAAATGCTGATAGAACTGGGATGGCTTTCTATCTCCCATCTCCTCGCTTTCCACCAACTTCTTTATCCGGGTTGCGTCCGTATCGGATAATTTGCGAATGAGCGCGTGTTTTAGTTTCTCGTAGCGTCCGATGTCTGGAGGGTTTGTCATCAGGTCTTCGACGTCCTGGAGCTGTTGATCGTTGAGGCATTTTGCCAGCGTCACGTACTTAATGGTGTCTTCCGTAATTCGCGCTGCCTCGAACTGTCTCTCCAGAAGGGCAAACCATGCCGCCGTGTTCGTGGGCAGCAGTGGAGTCATGCTGATCACCTGGCTGGCTATGGTTCCCTGTGTATTATTTTCCATCGTCGCGGTGCACTCAAAACCGGTGGTTAAAAACGATAGCACTATCACGGTCACCTCTTTCACTAAATATCACGTTAAATCACGTCGGGGTCACCAATTTGAGGTGGTTATGGTGATAGGTGCGTAAGGAACTACTCTTGGTGTTTTAACTAACAATAGTTTATTATGAACTAATCAACAATCAGAGTTAACAATTAACAATTACTCTTAACAGATAACTGGTAACAACTAACAAATAACGATAGACACCGAGAGATCATTCGACGCGTTGCTATGCAAATCGTACCGAGGAGTTACACACTTAATGGCGTTAGACTGACTGACTGCCCTTTTGTTTCCGATCGCGCAGATTCTTTTCTTCGTTGCCCATCGATATCCCCACTAGCGTGCATTCATTAGATGTGCCGCCAGTGCTGGCACGAGTATGCTCTTCCGAGAATTCGGCGGAAAGAGTGTGAAGATATCGATGGTACATTGGGCACGTCGGTGTTGCGCTTTGGCGGCGTCGCGCTTTGTATCCGGAGCCGTTGAAAAGTTCCGTGGCCCGTGCCGCCACACATTCTTTGAACTTCGTTCTTCGAGAAGGTATCCGTTTACAACGACCCTTTGTCGAGAATCGAGCATCAGTCAGTCTTCCGAGCGAATTCAAACCGTGCACATCGTTTCCTCCGCTGAAATCGTGTGATAGAAAATTAACAAAGTTCATAGATTCTCAAGTGTTAAATAGTCGTTGCAAAATTCAACGCGTTCGCGTTGCGGATCGGCCCATCGATTTCGAGCTACGGCAGTGTTCAATTCAAAAAATTTCCCGCGTGTTTAATATCATCCGAATTAAATTTTCGTATCATTATTTCATTTGTGAATTCGAGTTAATCGTCAACTTTCATCCATCAACAGTCTTACACCACTGACTTCTGCATCTCCGATGAAGGTAGGAAAATTTGAAATTATATATACCTTCTTCTCTTTTCACTCGCAGCCAAATAGAGTTGTCTTTCAATAAATAGTACCCGTCGGCAGCTATAATTTGTAAATAAAACAAAGGAAAAAGAAAATATAACACATATCTCACGTAAATTTTATTTGAATAGTCTCAAATTCAAGATAGTTATTCTCTGTGTCGACTAGTGACAACGGTGTTCCCGAACACCTACGGTTTTCGTTTTCCTCTACCCACCGTTAGCATATCGCTCATCCTTGGGGGAGGCTCACGAAGCCACACGAATTGTTCACAGAGAATATAAACAAAATTTGAAATACACGTTCTTGGTCAATATTTAATGAATTGCCTGAAGTAAAACCGTCCTATCAACTTTGATTTATCTCGTTATAATTCTCCGCTGTATCAATTGGTGCTTACGGTGTTTTTATCACGAAAACATCTTTGGTATTCGCATTCCTCCTCCCATCGTTGGCAATTATTGCCCGTCTTTGGGCGAGGCTTACGAAATCGCACAAGTCGCACGCAGAGAATATCTTTAATTTCACTGGATGACAAAACCAAGAAAAAATCAAAAGGATAAAAGCCATCTTAGCAAAAAGCGAGCCGAACGCTGGTACAAACGATTGATAGCTGCAGAAGTGAAAAGGGAAGAAAAGAGGCGCCGAGAAGAACTAAAATTGATTCGCGAAGGTTCTCCGCCTAGTTTTTCGCCATCCAGCTCGCCTATTTCCGAACACGACGAAGCGCCTCCTTCTCGATCTCGATCGCCATCGCCGGCATCATACGATAGCGTGCATCCTAACCATAATCGCCCAAGCGAGCAAAATTAGCTTTTATCATCAGCAACATTAATATAAATAAATATTACCCTATCGACATTTGTAGAATTTATTCTGTTAGAAGCTCGAATAATTACTATATCTATCTATTCACATTTGTTGTACACCACCGTATAATATATTCATTTGCATCCGACGTTACTAAATTCCGACATTGTATACCCTCAATAAATCAAAATCAAATAAAATATAACATATTTACATCAGTACTACTCAGTTGAACAAAAATAAATACGCTTGTTAAATCGATTAATCATACTCGATAACTTTAATCCTCTCCCGTGCCAGTATTCCTGCGCATAGCAGGTTAGCCGAAAAGTGGAATTTATTTGCCAGTTGCTTTAAACATCAGTTAACGCTACCACTAAACATAAAATTAATGAATGAACATCTCACATAATTACTGAAAATCCCGACAGACGACGGTACTCAGATTCGTCTTCCCTCAGCCTAGAGCGTGCCTGAAAAGGCATCTCTTGCTAGGAATTCAATCTAATAGTTACCAAAAATCACGACAGACGACGGTACTAAGATTCATCTTCCCTCAGCCTAGAGCGTGCCTGAAAAGGCATCTCTTGCTAGGAATTCAATCTAATAGTTACCAAAAATCACGACAGATAAAGGTACTAAGATTCGTCTTCCCTCAGCCTAGAGCGTGCCTGAAAAGGCATCTCTTGCTAGGAATTCAATCTAATAGTTACCAAAAATCACGACGCTAGACGAACAATACTACCGCTCACGAACATTTACAAATAAGTAAAGAAAAATAAAAATAAAAAATTTTAATATAAAGGATAAGAGAAGAAAAAATATTACAATAAATTGTGACACGGAAAAGTTAATAAAGGATAAAGGAAAAGAGAAAAAAATATTACAATAAATTGTGACACGGAAAAGTTAATAAAGGATAAAGGAAAAGAGAAAAAAAATATTACAATAAATTGTGACACGGAAAAGTTAATAAAGGATAAAGGAAAAGAGAAGAAAAAATATTACAATAAATTGTGACACGGAAAGGTTAATAAAGGATAAAGGAAAAGAGAAGAAAAAAATATTACAATAAATTGTAACGCGGAAAAGTTAATAAAGGAGAGAGGAAAAGAGATAACAGTAATAAAAGAAATTCTTTGAAATAGTCCTTAGACTATTTCTGGTGGCAGCAACTACCTTATTAATCGGCAACCTTAAATCGATATTCCACTAATTTCCCCTGCAGATTACATCCGGACCAAGCAGGTAGGTGGAAAAAATTTTACCTAGATTTAAGCCAAATTAAGATTAAGAAGCGTCATCGCGAATCGTAGCGGATCACGAACAGATTCGTCACAACTGAGCCGCATATTGCTCCGAGAATGGCGGGTCCACATCCGTAGGTATCGCGTAGTTGGTATCCATGTATAAATATATCGACTATCGTTTTTATTGCCTTTAGTATTATGAAGACCCCAAGTATTGCTGCACTGATTGTTCCAAATTCGATGAAGCCGTTCCATAATTTGGACGCTGTGCTTTTTGCTATTGTTGTCAGAGTGGTTTCGTCCATGATACCTAGAACATTTACTGTTCCTGGTACAATTGCTTTTCCAGCTACTCCTCTGGCTATGGTGTTCAAGACTGCGGTTTTCTCTGCCGGGAACATGACATGGTCGCGGAGTGCGTCAAGGTCATTTTGAGTGTATATTCCGCTCGTGGCAAGCGACGATGGTACAGAGTATTGCCATGTCTGGTGTAAGTTTGGGCGGAGCTCTAAGGGTGCTATTGCCTCTATCGGTTTCGGTGTGAGCTTGTGCCACGTTCCGTCGATATTATATAATGTTGGCAATATCGTGCTACACTCTCTGTGGTTTCCATGTTTTGTTATGATACGAGTCTTAGGCGTTAGGTATGCTGTGTTGTTACCTTGCCAGACAGGTAATTCCATGTAACATTCCGTCGTGTGACGTACTTTTACTTGGACTGGTACACATTTTACTATGTGTACTGCTTCTCCTGCGACCAAGGCCATGTGTCCGGGAGATTTGGTGATTGCATATGCAAACTCATCAGGTAATATAGTCGCTAGACTTAATGCATTTTCTATTATTTTCATTTCTGAAATGCATCTTTGTGTTAGGATATCCTGATAGAGTGTTGTCATTTGTCTTCTGATATGTTTTTCCACATAAATAAATTTTGAGTTAACGTATGCGAATATATCTAAATTTTCCACTGCTGTTTTACGCTTAGGTATGAAGGTGTTTCCTTTGGTCGTTTCCAGAAGGAAAAGCTTTGGGTGTTCTGTGGTTAGCAGGGTATATCCGCACAGAGGTTGTTCTCCAGTCTTGGTTAGCACAAAGGTTATTTCTTGAGTCGTCAGGGCAAAAACTGGTAGCGTTGGGTTACCGTTGGTTTTTATTTCTTGGATTTTTGTGGCGATTCCTTCGTACAGGACGTCATATTGGTCGAATTTACACATGGATGGTGGATGTGGTTGCCAAAAGGTATATCCATCTTCTGGATCCAAACAGATACCTTCACTAAACGCGCATGCTGTTCCTGATTTTAGTAGGATTTTATTTTCTTCTATTCGCACTGGTACCGTTCCCGATCTTAGGCTTATTTTTACTGTAGCTTGTACGACAACTCTTTCCCAGCTTCCATAAGGGTCTGCGAATTGAGTCCCTTGGCAGCTACCCTCATTTGTTAGCTTCCCAGCTAGGACGAGAGAACTTGTCATCGTCATATTGTCCTTTAGGCCTATTATGAAGGTTTCAGGTCCAAGGGAAAATGTGCCGTCTTGGTGCATTCTGGCGCATTGTTGGGCTGTGGTTTCGTGAAGGTATTCAGCGAATCCGTTGTGTACGGCCGATGTGTGAGAGTGCATGCCGCAGTAGTGTATCATTCGCGTAATTTGTACCTTACATTGTCTTACACTGACGAAGTCAAATTCCGAGAGTTGCAGTAATTGTATGTATGTTTCTTGGGTCTCCGTCTTTACGGGTTTTATGTTGCAATCTCCGATAGAGTTTAATGATATGGTGGTGACGTTCAGATGGTTTCCGTTGCAGTCATATCCTATTAAACCGTATGCTGTTCCGAATAGGGCGAGCAGGATGACCATATAACTCATTTTCCTGTCAACAGTTCGTTCAATATTTTCTTGTATTCTTTTGGTTGTAATATATGTTACGGTTGTAAATATTTAAGTATACATATATATATATATATGTGTGTGTGTGTGTGTTTCTATGTGTGGGTCTACGCATATGTATGTTCGTCACTAACGGGCCTGATATAATAGATTTATTCGCGGGTGAGTTTTTTTATGCATTTTTTTTTTTTTTTTATATTTACTATACACTTATTATTTATTATATTTTAGCCTTCGTAGTATACATTATATATTAAATATGATTTTATATGTATTAAAATTTTATATATGCATTAGATATATATATATATATTTTTCTCTTTTTTTTTTTTTTTTTTTCCTTTTATATTACATATATTGAATGTATTACTAAGTGTCAATCTATATATGTGTGTGGATATATACATGTGTACGTGTATGTGTGTGTGTGTAGTATTTGTCTTATAAAATTGGGTATCGTGGAGAATGTGTCGCGGTGATTTTGATTTGGGCTCCGTTGGCTACGAGTACCCTTTCGAGTCGAGTTAAACAATGATAAGAAATTACGCATTGAATGCAATGCGTAGCAGGGCGTGATTCTGATATAACTGTACTGCATTCGCAGCAATATGAAACCCTGTTTCTTGCAGGTCTTCCAGATAAAAAATGGTTGGGTAGGTCGCGCTGGAAGGCCTGCCCAATTGGCACTTGACCGAAAAGCTCGTTGTGGCAGTCTTCGCAGACGTAATTTTCGCCGAACAGGTAAGCCGTTTGCACTAGTCTGGTGCAAAGGCAGGACTGGATTCTATCTGGTCCCTCTATGTTAGCGATGGGTAGCGGCGTTGGTTGATTTTGTCTTGGTGTATGAATTCGTTCGCTGGGTTCG
>JACSOB010000180.1:0-46222 GCA_019677175.1 Bombus sylvicola | reverse complement strand
TGGATATTAAATAAAAGAAATTTTTCAAAGAATATGATGTCCAAAGTTTCAAAATCATTGATTCCAAATGAAGCGCTGTACTTTTATCACTATTGTAAAAAAAGTCATGTGTAATGTTTCCTTTTGGGTGACTCTTTCAAAAAGCAATTTATATGGAAAGTAATTCGTGTACCGATCAAGTTTGTTCGCGACATAACTCAATTTATAAGAAACTGAATTTACAGATAGTTTCCTAGTTCTAGACGAAATTATATTAGTAGCCAAATAGGAGTTCTCGTGATTTTTGTATTACTGAAAATAGATTTGATTCCATGTTCGTACAAGTGAAATCACAAAATGAACTTCATCCAGATCGTAATGACTGAATCGTATAACCTAATGAAACGTATTTTCTAGGAGCAAATAAACACGATGTGGGATCAGTCTCACAATCTGCGCGAAATGAAAGCAAACTTCAAGTACAGGTTCCATCAGACGTTCCATTTCCTTGCAACGTTACAGGTAGTTAAAGTTTTATTTATTATTGTTGAAAATTTTTATCCATTATTACGATAAAACGAAATCATCCTTAGATATTACTTTTTCGTATTTACTTTTCTAAAATCATTGCTTAATTTAAATTACAGTTAGACGTATTTTGCCTTGGAAATTTAAATTAATTAAACGCACAGTAATTTTAATATACTTTTAAGTTTATTTTTAAATTCTTTATACTATTGCCATTTTTCGTGATTGATATTTATTTAATCGATACAACAATTATTCAAACACGGCACGTCTTTTTATCTCCAATTAATATTTTATCGCCATATTTTTAAGTTGTCATTACATTTAAATAAATAGATTCATTATCGTAGCTTGGTACAATTGTTAGGATTTGTTGCTATCGCTCGGTATAATTTCAGCAACTGAGTATCCTAAATATTTATAACAACCCTTTTAGGTGGCAGATCTTCCAATGTTCCCGAGTCGGTTCATCGTTTGAGACCAGGTGACATAGATGTTATTGCCGCGATGGGCGATTCTTTGACAGCCGGTAGTGGAATTTTTGCAACTAATTTATTGGAGATGCTCGTCGAAAATAGAGGCGCGTCAGCGAGCATTGGTGGTGAAGGAACTTGGCGAACATACTTGACGCTTCCCAATATTTTTAAAGTACGTTACTCAAATTCTTTACTCAAAAATTGATCACGTACATAAATTATATAATCATTAATATATTTATTACTTTGTATGATTTATTAATCATAAAAGAGAATAGCGCTTTCATAGTCGGCTCTTTTTATAATTAGGAATTTAACCCCAAATTATTGGGCTATGCACTTGGAGATTCTCTGACTACTCAATCAGCTTCGCAGTTAAACGTCGCTGAGATCGCTGCAATATCCAGAGATATGCCATTTATGGCCAAGTATCTAGTCAATAAAATGAGAAATGATCCGAGGATAGATATAAAGAGACATTGGAAGGTTCGTATTTTAGGTGAAATAATGAGATAATAACATGAAATTAATATTAGCATTCTGTAATATATATTAGCACTGAATTTCACAATTACTTCGCCTGCTTGTGATTTTTTTCAAACCCATAATATTAGCAACATTATTGCTAGTAGTGTTGTGGTAGAAACTACTATGTTTATTATGGCTGACAATGTGTCGAAATATTTTTACAGATATATGAAAATTATACATAGTTTTCATATATTCGTTGTGGAATAAAGAAACAGATAAGTATTTCATTTAAGTTTTATTGAAATAATTTTAAAAGTTAAGGATATTTGTTTTATGTTAGGGGGTTTCCGAGTTACCAGTGAAAATCAAAAGTGTTTAGAGCAAATATCAAATTGGGCAAAAAGTTTTTTTCAGTTAGTTTAATTTTTTATTTCGTTGTTCAAATAATAAAGTCCCTGTTTCTATGTTTTATAGTTGATCTCTTTATTCTTCGGGCACAATGATTTTTGTAGCGATATATGTGGACTTCCTTCTCCGTGGTCTGTTTTGGATAATCACAAAACTGATTTAATTAATACTCTTACGATATTAAGAGATAATTTACCCAGGACTTTTGTCGCTATTCATACAATGCCTCACTTAAAGGAACTCGTTGCTACACGTCAAGGAAGAAAGTCTTTGAAATGCTATATAACCACTACCATTGAATGTTCATGTTTGTTCGCTTTGCAATTCAGAGATCAAAGACAGGAGTATTTTAAAATAATAGAGAGGTTCGTATAATTCAGAGAATTGTCAAAGGTTTTTGGATATCTCACGCTTAAACGAGTCGCCTGCCAAGATTTTATGTTATACAATATTTATTTCATATTGCAACATTTACAATATTATTATTAGATAATTGTAATCAATTTTATTGCAAAAAGTTATTACAAAATGACACAAGTTGACTGCCATTTAACTTATTCGATGGCAGAATCTCATGTTAAAATTATCTTCAACAACTGGTTGCTTTCAGTTTTCTACTTTAATTTAAATTGGTTAATTTTGATGAACATTAAATCAATGTGCATACATATTTTTATTATTTTAACTTTGTACTTACGATGTTAGTTAAATTTTATGAAGATAAAAGTTAAATTTATCTTAAATTTCGCAAAATTCGAACACGAAGTATTTTTCAGCGATTTACATTTCGAAATAGACTATTTGACTCGTTATTAGTGGCATGATATACAATAAAATATGTCGGAGATGAAATGACATCGAAGCCTCCCCTTTGGAACTTCGGGATAATCCCCTAACACCGTAATCTAGATTCTATCATAGGCGTAATTAAACAATTGTCGTCGTTCGATCCGATTGTATTTGCTTGAGACTTGTGATGGTGAGCTTAGGCTCGAGGCGACAGCCAGTCGCCGAACGTAGCCGCGGTCACGGGATGAACGCTTTGTCTTACAAAGGCATGGAGTAATTCTATAGCTCTCTCCTTAAAAGAAAGATTTGTAGCTGCACGTGGCAGTAAACATTCCAACGGTCTCTGTCCCGTAGCTCGCCACACGCAGATCCTATTCTCCGGGCAGGATGTTTACCAGATGTCAACGCGTCTTCGCAGTACGTGATCGGCTAGCCCAAGGACCGTTATAAACACTAATATCTAGTTACCTAAAGTCCTTCAAACAGACAAACAGTCTTTGTCCCAACTATGGGAAGATAGGAGAGACCTATGTTTCAACGAACGGCGTCCCCCACTAGCAACTTTCCCTGGAGGGCGGCTAGCATCTTTTTCTAACCACCGATATGGAGATTGACCAATTAGCAGCAACACCAATTTCCCTCGCCTTCTGAACGAAGGCTATCCTCGACGAATCCAATGGTCTCGTGTCCTTAGACACACCCCATCATAGCTTTCCTCCGCAGCATCAGCGCGACGGAAAGTCATTCTCTCGTGAGGTCGTACTAGCGAATTACTTAGTGTCTGTACGCTCGGTGGATATTCCACGTTTTAACAAAGAGTCCGACTTAGATATTGTGAGCATGTTCATCCATCATCCCGTTGACCGCGGATTCGTTATTGAACCTAAGTTCGTTGTCATTAGTTTCTCGAGTACCTGATTACCACGGTTACTTGTCTAATTCTATAATAATCGTATTTGCACTGGTCGATGTCTTCTCTATTGCATAACGACAACGTGTAATCCGAACGAAGATTCGTTTCACGCCCCTAACTCTACTCCTAATGTAAACCCGACAAATATATTGTGTATTTAGAAGAACCTTATCTAATCATTAGAGAAAGGTTTTCTTAAGGGGAGGTAAGGTTTTAAAATTTTTTTTTGCATTTTTTTTATTTTTTTAATTGAATGCATAACATCTTAAGAATATTGTGTCAAAATTTCAAGTCGATTGGAGCAAAATTGACGAAGTTACGAGTATTTTTATACATGTCGGATGATATTACCTACTCAACCCGAGCGTGCTATTGTTACTTCGCAGACGTTTTTTTCTCTATATCTAACCTAATTTTACCCCCAGATCTATTTATAGTACTTAACGACTTAAGTACAAACCTCCTTATACCTGTACTGTGTATTTTGTCAGTGTAGAGTAAAAAATTTAGCGTAGGAGTAAATATTCCATTTTCATTAAGTTTTGTGTTAAATTATTACTAAAATGCCTAAAAAAGTTACTAGATCTGATAGACAATCAACTGGTTCGAGATTATATCGACCTAGAAAAATTGTACCTCCGCATAAACGTAAATACGAAGGCACTTCAACAAATAGCGCGTCAGCTAAATAAATAAAAGTGATTGTTGAAGATCAAGTTACGAAGGATCGTGAAAAATATTATAGGATAATTGATTTTTTATTAGTCTTTTCAACAATTGCTACGCTAGTGAAGAGGTAAACCGATAAAATTCGCTTATGAACGTTTTATACCAGATTTTTTAGTGTTTAAAACTTTAAAGCGTTTTCCCCACAACTCACGTTTTCAAAGTCGGTGCCTCCAATTACTTCAAAACTACTGCACCGATCCTTTTGAAATTTTGAAGACTATTTTTGCACATAATTTGCGAGGTAACACTGTAGAGTTTTTTTCAAAGTTGTCAATTATTTTTATTTTAAAATAACAAATTAGCCGAAAATTTTCGCACAAAATCGCGTTTTTCCCTTCAAAGTGTTCCAAAAAAGTGAAAAATCTCTCGGAAAAATCTTCGCAGCGTTACCTGGGGAAAACTGTTACCTAACGAACGAACGTTAACTTTTTGATTTCTGATGATCCAGCACCAAGTTCTGAGGGGCACCGCAATTATACTTTTTTTCCGAGACACGTCCGAATAATTGCTGCCATTGCCGTATTTTTTAATATTTCTCCGTGAAAATTTTATACAATATTCTTTGAATGTCATACTTTAATGTACTATTGGTTTTAAAAAAAGAAATTTTAACTGTATCGTCAGAAAAAATTCACAAAAACATGCCTTTTTTTGTACGAATTAACCTTACCCCCCCCCCCCAATGATAGTATTCTCATCTGTAATTTGTCAGTCTGTGTGCATTACTTATTTCTGAAAGTTATTTTGTTGTATCTCTTCAGTTTTTATACTTGTTGGTTGACTCAAATAACACTGCCCTATCACATTATGGTTATTCGAATCAGTTCCTCGTTTTTAATATTTTCCCTTGCTAGACCTAAATTATACGTGAAAAACTAATTTTATCGGAACAATACACGTGTGTGTGTATAACAAGTTTGATTGTTCTGTACAAAGTTCAAGACTGAGATGTTGTGAATGTCAACAGCTTAGATGACTCGAATAAATGAACGTCGATATATTTTCGATATTTTAGATATCGACATCGATTCTATGATGCATATGAGGAATATGCAGATACAATCTTGCCCAAATTTTTTAGGTGGCAAGAATTGGAAGAAGAAATCGCCAATTATCCAGAATTTCATAGAAATGACTTCACTGTTATAATTTTACCAACACTTAAACACGCGAAGATACCGCTTGCCAAGGATGGATTCGCCGATTTATCGTATCTTTCTGCTGATTGCTTTCACCTAAGCCAAAAATCTAATGCAATATGTAAGTATAATGGAGAAGCTTGTATAATACCATGACTTCTATATTAATAATCAAGTGAAAATTGTTTCATGTATATCAAGTGGCAAATAATCTGTGGAACAATTTGTTAGAACCAGTTGGCAACAAATCTTCTGTTTGGACCCCATTATATGAAAGATTTTTGTGTCCTACTTCGGAAAGACCATTCTTGATGACACGTGAAAACTCGCACAAGTTTTTCTAAATTGAAGACGCGTCTGTGATTTGATTTCAAGATTAAAATTGTGGGCATTAAAATTTAGTATAGTAGAATCAAAGTACCCTTTTTATCCACAATCGAATTTTGTTAATATATCATATACTTAATTATAACTAATAATTATTTCTTAATTTGATAAAGTATATCTGTTCAGATATCTCTGTTATTGCATATGATCTCATCCCGAACTTTATGTATTTCACATTTGCATTCACAGCTGCCTTTTTTACTTTATATCTCACACTAATCTTTATCAGCGCTTTTATGAAACGTCTATGCTAAGTACCTTCATATATGATTTCATGGTTTTAGAAAGAAATGTTATGTTATTTAATTGATTCACACAGATTCAGTTTTAGCTTTCTATATTTCACCACCATATACAACCGTCTGAACACAACGGATACACTTAGATAATTAACACGTGGTCGACTGCTAAGACAAAAGAGCGTTGTTAGAAGTCGTACCAACTTAGCTCGTAGGAACTAGCGACCATACCAACTTAACGTTTCTCAACAAGAAAGGAGTGTAGAGTCGACGAATTTTTAAATTTTGAACGATAAATGACTGGGTATGCTGGAGAGATATTCAATGTTATTTTCAGTTATTTATTTGTCTTCCGTTTTCTATTCTTTCATCGTTGCCTGTTTGTTTCGTTCCTCTTCATTACTATCACGATAAAGTAAAAAATTAGTTACGAAATTATTATTCAGCGAAGTAAAAATTGTTCAGATTTACAGAAAAATAAATTTCCTCCGGAGTTAGCCATATTATTAATAATACATATTATTAATAATTATAAATAATACAAATCATACTATTCCATTTTGTATTGTTGAAAATAATATCGCAAATGAAAAAGTTCGTACAACTATTCTAATAGTATTTCCAAATACAACAACTATGTGTAAAATAGTTTATGCTATATAAATTTATGTTTCCAATTATTATTATTACTTCTGCTAATATTATTATTTATTATCACGTAAAGGGACGAACAAAAGTTAAAAGAAAATTCGAGTTTCTCTAATTTAATTACTGTTCTACCATGGATTAGGCTACTTTACTTTAAAACGTCATCATCACTTTTTCATTTGTGGTTGGATGTATTAAGAAAAATTGTTACTAATCCTTTATAAAAACACGAAGTGAAACAGCCGAAACATCAGTAATTGTTCTTGTACAACTAGTTCATTTAGTTTATTGCTTACTTTATTGCTTATTTCGAATAAAATTTCAAAACATTTTACTTTCTACTACCATTTCTCAGTTTCCTACCGCCACACGAGAGTACTTCGTGTACTAGTAGAAAATAATAGGTTATCTAGAAGATAAATTATATTAATAAAATGAAGGAAATAGTAAAGTCAAATGGCTATGCTTTAAAATCTAGGAAGGACACGCGTATAACTGGCTTACACAATCCAATCAATCTGGATTTTTCATAAAAATATTAAGAAACCAAAATTGGCGTTTTGTTTATATATTGAGGAACACAGCAGGAGCTTCACTTCGTTCAACCATTATATTGAAATGACACAAATGACATTATCACACACCGGTATAGTGTGTCAAACATATTTTTTTTTTATTATTTATTTATTTTCATTTTACAATTTGTCCAGTAGGACATTTGGTAAAATATTATAGCTTAGTGATAAAGTAATATAGCATGTGGATGGTTACCCCCAGTGGGATACCATCTTCGATTTTGATTGATTTATTCCTTTAGTGTGGTGAGTGTTTGTATGTTAGGTTATGTCTTTTGTGAGATCTGTTGGGTGCTTCCTTTTTAATCTTCTTTTGATGTTGGTTGCGCCGACCGTTTCCGCTGCCAGCCGGTTCGGGTGCGTTGCTATTCTTTCTCTGTACCTTCTTGCACTTCTGTTAATCTCCTCATTGACCGTTGGTATTCCCAGGTCTTTTCGTATGTCCTCGTTTCTAACGTACCATGGTGCGTTTGCTATTGTTCTGAGTATTTTAGATTGCATTGCCTCTATTTTGGTTATATGGCTCATTGCTGCTGTTCCCCATAGTGCTATTCCGTATGTCCAGATTGGTTTTATGACCATTTTATATATTTTTAGTTTGTTTTCCATGCTTAGTTTGGATTTCCGACTTGTTAGCCAATACATTTGTCTCCTTGCCATCTGTATTTTGTCTATTGTTGCTTTAATATGCCGTTTCCATGTGAGTCGTGTATCTAAGTGGAGTCCTAGGTGTTTGACTTGCCTTGTTTGTATTATGTGTATGCCGTTTAGTACAATGTTTGGCGGTTTCTGTTTTCGCAGCGTGAATGTAATGTGTTTGCATTTATCGGGGTTTGCTTTAATTTGTTTTGTTTGAAGCCACTTTTCTATTTTTGTGATATGTTCTTGTAGTAATGTAACTGCTGTTGCAGGGTTAGTGTGCCTGACTAGTACAGCTGTGTGATCCGCGAATGTCAGTATTTTGCTATTGATAGTTGTTGGTATGTTGGCCGTGTATAATGTGTATAAAATTGGTCGTAGGACGCTTCCTTGCGGAACTCCTGCCTTGATGTCTTTGATTTCGGAGTATGTGTCCTTGATTTTTATTACGAAGATTTCGCTGCTTAAGTAGGATTTTATTAATTGGTATATTTGCTCCGGGAATTGTCTGTCAAACATATGACTTTAAGAAGATGGAACGTTTCTACTGTAATAAAAATCGTTAAAAACGAGTTCTTTAAGGTGCTAATTGACTAAAGCACAAACGTATCAGAAACTAAAAATTTATATATTTTATTAAGATATGTATTTACACGAAAGCAAATACAAAAATAATTATCAGATCTGATTCAGGTTAAGAACAGTACATCAGAAAATTTATACAAGTACGTAGCTGGCATTTACGTGGATAACACAAACTAGAGAGACAGGATTTTAATTAATTAATTTTCATTTATTGCGAGATAATACGGAAGGTGCTGTCTTCCCATGTATTTGCCACTGCATGCGTTTAGTTGCATATCATGTGTGCGAATCTTTTCCGATAAGTGTTGAGCAGTTTCTACATATAATTTGTAGCTATTTTGCAAGAAGTGTAAAAAGACAAACTCTACTAGAAAGCACGCAGAATTTTGTGAAAGCAGCCCGCTAGAGAGTGCTTCAACCGTATGCAACAAGCTGGTTAGTGTCACGTAATTTTTGGGGTTGGTCGATGAAAATAAAAATAGATGAGTCGTAACACAACTATTAACTTTGTTTTAATTGAACTTTATTATGAATTCAGCAATCACAATGTAATACACACTGAATTAACATAAATCACAATTCACTCCACGTTATGTAAGACTTAGTTAAGTACGCGACTGTTATAAGGGTAGAGACCGGTATAGATATGTTGACTATTCTAAGGATACAGAATAAGTGAGTCTTTCTGGCGATACTATGTCTGAGAAAGGCTAGGGGTGGGTGTGTCTAAGGACACGGGACTATCGGATTTGTCGATGACAATTTTGGTTAAGGAAGTGAACGCAGTAGACACCGTCTCCGATTGGATAATAAGACGGTTGGTGGACCAGGAAGGGTTTTAGCCGCCCTCGCGAGAAAGTTGCTAACGGAACATACCAGATGTGAAGAAAACCAACTTTCTAAGCTAACACGTGGTAGACAATAAACGTAAAGGGAAATCTAAGACAGGAAATACTCGCTGGGTCCGAAGGACCTTAACTAAGAAAATGCCAAGACCCCTGGTGGATACTTAAGACTATTGAGGGTGCGCACCAAGGATGTGCAGACATCTGGGTGCTATCCTGTTCGTGGTGTGTGGCCTGGTCTCTGATGTGAATTGACGTTACATTAGCTTAGTCAGTGTTCGTCAAAAGATTTTTGGAACAGTGAAAAGTACTATTCAGTGTGTTTGCAGATACAGCTATGAAAAAATGTGTGCTATTGCCAATATCATATTTAATTCTTCTAGTTGTAAAATTATACGACAATTATAAAAGTTATAAAATAAAATATAAAAAATTATAGAAATATAAGAAAAAGATTGTAAAATTCGAGGCAATAATTGTTTTTGCTCAAATAATCGTAAGCTGTCGCATCGCGTTCGTTTTCATATCATCAGTAGTCAATCAATGTTCCCCAAGTATCGATGATTCTAGTTGTGTCTCCCCGCTGGTTTTCTCAGTGTTCGATCGTTCAAAGGCTTAGCAGCAATCCGAATCCGAATTGTCAAGGCAATCAACGGCGATCGGTAATTATTTTCCATATCGAAGCCGCCATTGGCATTTTCAAATTCGAACACTGAGATGGTTTCAACCGCTGTATCTTCAAAAATCTAGATTTTTCAATGAGATGAAGAGCGGGCAGCAGTATTGTCGAGAATTGTGGATCGTAATCGCCGAAATAAATATGCAGGAACATTTTAATTACATGTAGGGATGATAATAAAATAGTTTTGTACTTATTTACTGTGTGATTTACAAGATGTTCATAGATACCCATTACACGTGTTTCAACACTCTTCTAGTCTCACTTTTGTAGCATGCATACGGAACAGTGGCATTCTTTTGTTCTACGAGACGCTGCGCACGCACATACTCACAAACACATAAGTGCATCACTACTGCGTGGTCGATGCAGAGTAACGCACAAAATTACATATATTGCAATAGATATAAATTTGGTGAGACGGTGTCGGCTCGCGCACTTACAATCACAAAGTCGCTGCATACTTGCGAATCTACCGTTATATACTGTTACGTCCCGTGACCCTCCTCATAAACCCCACGCCATCCATCGGTCAAGATGATCACCAGACGTCTAACATCCTTATTCGGACCTGCAATGATCCTGAGAACCGTTATAAATTTTAGCATTTCTTACAATCAAGTCCCTTAAATCCCTCAAGTATCTTTCAAGTCGAAACGTTCCTGAGAGTTGTTGTTCATTCTGGAAAAACGCGGAACAGCGAATTCTTCTCGTGTATAATGCCACTCGTGAGTACCTTCGGTAGGGAGCGGCCAGCGCCCATCCTTACCCACCAGTTGTTTCCTCATCCAATTAGCAGCGATGTCCGTTGCCCTCACTTTCTTAACGAAAATTGCTGTCAACGAATCCGCTTGTCTCGTGTTCTAGACACACCCATCAATAGTTTTCCTCCCCGACATCGCCGTTTCCGAACGGCACTTGCTAGTAACTCTGAGATCTGAACACATCTCACTTGCTATTAACACTGCGCTGAGAAAACTCTACACGCGACACGCGCAAAAACTCAAGTCTCCAAAGTTGTTGGAAATAAATAACTCAGTGTTATAATCATTCAACCAGCCTTATTATCATAACCGAAATAGGGAATCGACTAATTTGTGGCGTCGATTGTCGTATGGTAACGAGAATTTACGTCTCTCGTTGGCGCGTTTTACCGCGAACGCGTCACTTCGCGAAACGGTTCTTTTTTTTAAATTTATTTATTTACATTTTACAATTTGTCCAGTAGGACATTTGGTAAAATATTATAGCTTAGTGGTATAATAATATAACATGTGGATGGCTACCCCCAGTGGGCTACCATTTTCGAATTTGATTTTCTCTCTTTAGTGAGATTATTTCTTTAGTGTGGTGAGTGTTTGTATGTTAGGTTATGTCCTTTGTGAGATCTGTTGGGTGTTTCTTTTTTAGTCTTCTTTTTATGTTTGTTGCACCGACCGTTTCCGCTGCCAGCCGGTTTGGGTGCGTTGCTATTCTTTCTCTGTACCTTCTTGCACTTCTGTTAATCTCCTCATTGACCGTTGGTATTCCCAGGTCTTTTCGTATGTCCTTGTTTCTAACGTACCATGGCGCGTTTGCTATTGTTCTGAGTATTTTAGAGTTCGCGAAACGGTGAAACAAGTACTATCTTTAGTGCGCGTGACGTGAATCCAGCTTAATATATTTTTAATCGCATGCATTCGGCATTTTAATTAGCATAGGTTATTTTTAAATGGGCTCTGCACCCGGACACTGAACCGCGCGCGTGTCTTTATAGGCGATATCCACCCAGTGTATTGTAGAACAATTAGCTGCCTTGTGTTTCTCTTCATCGGTTGTTATCTGTTTTCTTTTGTGTCTACTTTCCTGTAATATCTGTTTGTTTATTTTTCATCCCTGTAAATTCTGTGGAAGGCATTAATCTGAAGGAAGGGCGGTGGCCAATACTCTTGATGTCGACAAGTGATGATTGCGACGAAGATATAACAAACAATTGTCATACACTTGCGACGGTATCGCCTATCGTAATAGCGGAAGAAGGATTATCATCTATTAAAATAAGCCTGCTACCACAAATGAAATTTGTTGCGTGATTAAAAATGTAACAAGTTTTTTTTTTTTTTTTTTTTAAAAATTCACATTCATAATTTGTCCAATTTGGACATTTGGTAGAATTTTTTATCTGTTTGATTATCATGTGGGTGGCTACCCCCAATGGGGTACCATCTTCGTGTTTGTTACGATATATCCTTTGTGAGGTCTGCTTGGTGTTTCTTTTTTAATCTCCTTTCTATGGTTGTGTTGATCATGTAACAAGTTGTGGTGCAGATATAATAACGGGAAATTTAATTTAACGGGAAACAAAATAAATGTTCGAGAATTCAGTAACTTCATTTAAATTATTGTAGTAATTAATGATCCGATGATATTTTTGATATATATTGTATTGATAATTATAATTGACTATTAATAGAAGATACAATTAAATATACAATGTCAAGGAATCTGCGATCGCATGTTACTTGTTGCTATTTCCACTCTGTGTTCTTTACCAAAGATCGAACAACAATGCGACTTCACGATAGTAGATACCGACACGTGTGTCACAGGGCTTTAATGAATTTCGGCGTGAAACACCTCAAGATACACATACTTTTAATAACATCACCCTCTTGCTGAAACGGGATAATGTCATGCATTAATGATACGATTAACATTTTTACTTCCAAAACCAAAGTAGAAATACCTTTGAATCATCTTAAAGCGTGAAAAATTGACAGCAGTTGACTTTTTATCATAGATTGCTTCTACGCTTACATTTTAATGATATTTTCATTACGTATAAGTTTTTACTGGTTAAGATGAAGGCGAAAATGTTTGAATTGCTAATTGCATCTCATACGAACGATCTATCGTGGTGGTATTAAAAAGAAATAACACACAGTCAGTGTAAAAGATATTCATACAGTAACTAACTGTAACAAAAATTAAAATTATGGTAGAATATCGTTTAGTAAGAAATTCTTTGCAAATGAATAATGTTTATATATTCTTACAAGTCTCCAAAGTAATTTAAGAAAAAATTCCTGTTACATATTCCTGTTTTGAAAATATTAATAAGAATCTAGCTAATGATAAAAATATATGTGTAATATACATATATTCGTACAGTTAGCGCTTTATAGGATACAATGTATATGTCGGAGAGGCGTCAGGGATAGGGTTATGGGCGTTTGATAAATCTTCATTGGAATTGACCATCGTTGGGTTATAACGAAGGTACGGTCTGTTAATACGAGTATGGATACTACCGACTCGACAATCAACCGCGGCGGTTGGACACTCGCGATACTAGTGATGTTGGTTTTAGGTTCAATAACGAATCCGCGGTCAACGGGATGATGGATGTACGTGCTCACAAAAATCTAAGTCGGGCTCTTTACAAAAACGTGGAATACCCACCGAGCGTACAGATACTAAGTAACTCGCTAATACGACCTCACGAGAGAATGACTCTCTGCAGAGGAAAACTATGATGGGGTGTGTCCGAGGACACGAAATCATCGGATTCGTCGAGGATAGCCTTCGTTCAGAAGGTGAGGGAATTTGGCGTTGCTGCTAATTGGTCAATCTCCATATCGGTGGTTAGAAAAAGATGCTAGCCGCCCTCGAGAGAAAGTTGCTGGTGGGAGACGCCGTTCGTTAAAAAATAGGTCTCTCCTATCTTCCCGTAGCTGGGACAAAGACTGTTTGTTTGAAGGACTTTAGTCAACTGAATCCTAAGATTTATGACGGGCCCTCAGGCTAGCCGAACATGTACTGCGGAGACGCATCGACATCTGGCAATCATCTTGCTCGAAGAATAGGGTCTGCGTGTGACGAGCCACGGGACAGAAACCGTTGGAATGTTTACTGTCGCGTGCCGCCAGAAATATTTCTTTTAAGGAGAGCTATAGAATTACTCATTACCTTTGTTAGACAAAGCGTTCATCCCGTGACCGCGGCTACGTTCGGCGACTGGCTATCGCCTCGGGCCCAAGTTTATTATCGCAAATCGCGATAGTGTGACCCTCATTAAAAGAACACCCATAGAGGTACCTGACAGTAAAACATGCCAACGGTTCCTTCGAACAATGAATACTAGATATTGAGGCACTTACACAGCACAAGTCCAGTTAGCCTAGGACCCGCTATAAAACCTGGGTTTTTTTCGGCAATTAAGATTCTTCTAACGGACAAGCAGTCTTTGTCCCAAATTGACCAATTGACAGCGACGTCAATTTTCCTCACATTCGGAACGAGGGCTATACTCGACGAATCCGATGATCTCGTGTCTTTAGGTACACCCCATCATAGTTGCCCTCGGTGGCATCATCGGGACGAAATTTCATTCTTTTTTGAGATCCCATGGACGAAGGGAGTAGCACCTTACGATCAGTACACGTCGGAGTTAGAGCAAGTGTATCTTTCATCCCGTTGATCGTGGATTCGTTATCAAATCTAAGACCAACGCCACGAACATCGCAAGTGCCCAACCGCCGCTGTTGATTGTCGAATCGGTAGTGTTCAAACTCGTAGTATCAGGCCGTACCTTCGTTATAACACAACGATGGCCAACTCCCAGGGAGGTCTATCAAACGCCCACGGCCCTAGCAGGGCCCTTACTCCGCCATATATGCATGTTTTACTGTCCGGTACCTCTATGGGTGTTCTTTTAATGAGGGTCATACTATCGCTCCATACCTTTGTTGGATAGCGCGCCCGTCCCGTTGACCGCGGCTACGTTCGGCGACGGATGGTCGCCTTGGGTCTAAGTTTTATTATCGCAGTTCGCAAATAAGTACAACTGGGTAGAGTAACGGTAATTTATTTAATTACTTTAGTTACACGTTCATAGCTTTTTCCGAGGTTCCGGCGGGGCTCTGGTGTCCTTTCGTCTCCGACATATATTTACGCGGAGGAAATTCGCACGGACGCCAGGCCGCTTCTGGGGAAAGCGGCGTGGTAGTGTCGGACTCCAACCGACTAAAACCTTCGCGATGACTGTCCCGGCTGCGATCGAGAGAGGCCCAGGAACCGGTGCGAGCGACACAACGGGCCCCCCGCGCGCCTAATACAGCCGCTGATGGAGCGGTGTGTGGTCACGTCACACTGCGCCTCCTCGACGGAGCAACCGTGCCCGGTTCCCCTACCGGACTGCTTGGCGGCCCGAGGCGCTGAGCCACCAGAGCCAATGACCGAACCTCACCGGGGGGCGCGGCGGGCCCAGCGCGCTTCACCAACGCCACACGGAGTTCCCAGGCAATCACCCATCCAAATTTCGGTAATATCTGCCATTCGGTCATGTTACAATAGCTAGAAAAATTTACCGATTGTCCAGCTGGACAAATTGTAAAATACAAATTATGATTTAATGACGATTATGTGAATATGAAAAGTAGATTCTTTTTCTTTCCTGGAGATCTCCTTCCTTCTTTCATTTCTGGCTTCATGCACGACTCACGTTCAAAACATATCAATGATATGCTATATATGTATATACTTTAAACAAAAGCGAAAGGGGAAATAAGCAACTAGCTAACTAAAGCGAAACATCTTCGAAAATGGAGAATTATACGTTGAATTTGAACGTCCGACGAGGACTGGGAAAATGTTCCATTGGTCAACGTATTATCAATTTTCTTTATTACCTTTATTCGCAAAGAACTTAAATTACAAGATCAATATGACCATGACTGAAATACCACAATAAAAATTAAATATTGTTATGGATCCAACATTGGTTGTTATTTTTGAACATCTGCTGATTATAATTTTCGTCATTTTTAAATAGGCAAATACGAAGATTATAATACATCTTCCACTTACAGAAACTGTTCTAAATTTCTCTAACCATCCTTAAGTTTCGTCGTTCTGTGAATTTTTATACGTCATCAAGAACGGTCTTTCCGAAGTAGGACACAGAAATTTTTCAAATAACGGAGTGAGAGCCCTACTCTTGTTACCAACTGGTTCCAGCAAATTGTTCCACAAATTATTCGCATCTTGGGAAACACAAAACATTTATGATTATCAACGTAACACTCATTAAATAATTGTATAGTTTCATCTGTTAAACTCACATAGGGCATGTAGTTTTTGACTCCAATGAAAGCAATCAGCGTTAAGATTTGAGAGGTCAGCAAATCCATCCTCGGCAAGAGGTATTTTTGCATGTTCCAGAGTCGGTAAAATTACTACGGTGAAGTCATTTCTATGAAATTCTGGATAATTAGCGACTTCTTCGTCAATCTCTTGCCACCTAAAAAATGAAACAAACTAGCATATTTTTTATATGCATATTAAAATATATATCAAACGGTACTTGAAATGTGTTAGGGAAATAATATCGCATAAATGTGAAATAATAAAATAAAGCTGATTGCGGTGCGAAATGTCGCACCGCGCTGAGACAGAAGTAAAATTCCTTTGCTAGTTACCAAGACTTGGCATTTTTTCAGTATAAACATCTCACATTTTGGCTTCGTAATTACACTTCGTGATCATTTGGATTATCATAGTAACTAAAAGTTCGTAGTTTTTTATAGCATAATTCTTTTTATACGTAGGAGATTATGTGGAATAATCCGCTGCCAAAATTAACGATTTCAGATACACGGTATGGTAATAGAAAGGTGTAACACTTTTTCAAGATAATTAGGGTAAATGCCGCATTCCTAATCGGGATAGGCGCCATATTGATTTAGTAAAGGCTAGAGGTGAATTTAAACTGTTTCGCACTGAAGGAGAATTGTCGATGATTCATTTACGGAGAAAAAGAAGGATGAAAGTTGGGGTATTTACACCATATCGATACGACACTTTCACGGAATTAGTCAATAGCCCCTTTGCGTTTCGATAGTTTTTGCGTTCACGCGTCATTCGAGTAAGGATCTCGCCGATCTTCGTGATAAGAGAAAAGAAATGTTAGAGGTTGTCGTGTGTAGGACCTTGTCATGTTTATTGCTACGCGTAAACTCGATCGGCAAACTCGCGCGGGCCGCGAGATCTCACGAGGCACGTCCTGCGCGTATCTCACTTAACTCACCATCGAACCTTCCGCGCGACTTCCGCGCATGCTCACGAAATGTCGAAAGTGCTGAGTTTATGTTAGTCATCGAGACGACGACATTTAGAATACCCCCGAACGGGACGATCGCGGTGCATGTATCAAATTTGTATAAACATTGTTTATATGCGCTAGTATGTATTAATTACTTATAGCGGCAATGGAATAGAGGAAACATTGATCCTCTCTACCCGAAAATTTAATGTGACGATTTTCGTGTTGCTGTTATGGATTTTAATGAATAAGCAGATTTAACGTCTAACCTATGCTTTTTCTTACAAGGATGGTTTATGTTTTCGAATGCCACAATCTTTTTCTCTACGATTTGTACGAGGTAAGCTGCGGATCTACATTCGTTCGTGTAAAATAACAATTCTGTTGTTCTCGATTCTCATCTTATTTTAGCTTCAAGAATCTGTACCGAAACTTACCTGTGGTATCAGACGAGTATCGATACGTTTGTGGTGTTTCAAGTACAGTACTTGTTAGTATCGGTTAGTAAAGAATCAATATCCTGATTAACTGAACAATAACTAATACCTTTGCTTTTGATATTAATCTATAACAGATTGAAATTCGTAGATCGCTGTAGATAACATCGATACCGCATCGATCACATCCCTAGATATGTGTTATATAAATACGAACTCGCCGTCTGAATAGACGCTCATAATTTAAATTTATAAATATACTTATCAGTGTTTCTTCATCCAAAATCGAGCTCGACATTGCCCGAGTCGTCAATAAGATCTTAATGTGAATTGAATTCAAAGATGATCAATCTATACCGTTCTCTAATAACTCTTTTCAATCAAGTTATTCACCAACATATAACGAGAATTACATACGCTTAAATATAAAATAAAAGTTAAGGTAATTGGGCACAAAAGCGGCTGCACCTTCGATTTTGATGAAATTTAACTATAATGTAAAACTCATCATTCAAAACAACATTATGCTATAAACATTACACTATTACCCGACATTAGTTTCCGAGATATTTGCAAAAATCTGCTGCTAATACTACATTCAATCTTATCTATACATGCACGTCCATGGCAACGTATGCGTCAGCGTGGCGCGATCGCTTATCCACTGTTTCTATAAACACATCATAGCTGGTGTGAAACGTTCTGTATAGCGGATGAACTCCTGGAAAAGCGAAAAAGTTTGACAAAATACGGCACGAAGGCAATGCCAGTCAATGTCGACGGCTAATAGCCTCACGCGTTCTGCGGTTCCATTATACTGAGCGACAGATGAGACACTCGGTAACACTGAGTACCATTGCCGTCACCACGTGTTTTGTCAAACTTCTTCCCATTTACATTAAAAACAAAACATGATTTTCTGGCTTTATTGAAGCTGTCCTTAGCAAAAATGTTTGTTCTATCGCGTGTTAGTATTAGATTCTCTTGTAGACCTTTAATCTTTGAAATAAGTTGGAAAATCTAAGCAAAAAAATGACGCGTTCTAAGCGTTCTTCTCGCTTTAGTCATTATCTACATATATTTAAATGTCTATAATACAATAACAGTACATATAATTTTATTCAAGAAAGCCCACAGTATTTTTTGTCCAAAACACATCTCGATAGCTACTAATGTAAAAAAACAGAACATTCGCGAAGTTGCGAATTTGAATTTTTCTTACATTTTTTTCTCAAAATTGAGTTTTTCAAAAGCTGTGCGTTCTAACAAGCCGATTCGTATTTAGCTCAAAAGTGTGTACATGAATCACTTGTTAAAGGTTGTAAAACTGAATGCGTGTTCAAGAGCGTAATCCGTATTGAATGTAGATCAGTCTTTCAATTAGGCCGTCGTTAAAGTCTGATGACAGTCAGCCTCCTCACGGTGCGACAACTGGATTGCTCAGTATTGCTACTTTTCTAGAATAGGGTTCGGCTTTGTATAGTTTTTGACAACCGTCAATACATGTAAGACTTGTGCGTTCAAAATATTTTTTTACGTTTTCGAGGTAGTTAGAATAGTAGTTAGGTAGAATAAGTATTAAAGAGTTCGCCCGTTACAGAGATCATTTGCAGGTCGCAGCGATGTGTTTATAGACATACAACAGTAGATGAGTTGTCACACCGTGCTGGCGCAAACGTTGCCTTATAAGTCGGATTCAACATAGTAGTAGCAGCAGCTTTCTCTAAATATTTCGGAAACGAAGTGAGTTTACCCCCTATAGGAAAAATGTTGAGTTTCACAACATACTTAAGTTTCATTAAAATGGGAATAGTAGCCCCTTTTATGTGTAATTACTAAGATTAAATATAAAGTATGATATAACAAAATCCTTATAAATTGCATATGTAAAAACAAAATATCTAAAATGCTTCATAAATTCAGTAAATTATACAAACCTCTCCATTATTTTATAATATTCCGGTCTTTGATCTCTATATTTTAAAGCAAACAAACATGGACATCCAACTATGGATGACACATAGCACTGCAATGACTCTCTTCCTTTGTGTGCAGCAACCAGTTCCTTTAAGTGAGGTGGTGGTATAAGAGCAACAAAAGTTCTTGGTAAATTGTCTCTTAATATTCGAAGAGTATGAATTAAATCTATTTTGTGATCATTTAACATAGTCCATGGAGAAGAAGTTGCACACATATTAGAGCAAAAATCATTACATCCAATCATCAACGAAATCAACTGGAAAACAAAAATGTAGATACTTTTGCGTAAACGATTAAACAATAAATGAAATTATACTTGCATCTTATACTTGCAATTTCATACTTGCATCTAATCTTTTTAAATTGTAATTGTAATTTTTAATTATATTGCAAGTGTGTTTCTAGTGAATAAAGGGTAATGTAATTAACTTTTGAAAATAGTTCACCAGAACTGCAGTGAAATACTTCTCGAATTATAATACCAATAATTTCATTATGTTCTTTATTCCTTATTAATGAACGTATAAAGGCCTTGTCTAATTTTTATTTTAATATTTGAATAAAAATGGTAAAGGTGAACAATTTAGATTTTATGCGAATTTATGTTCCATTAATCAGCTGTTAATTTCATTGATTATATGCATATTAAAACACCACCAGCCATATAGTAAATATGTATAATATATAATTACTTTGTCTACCAACATACGAACCTTCCAATGTTTGTTTATATCTACTCTCGGCTCATCTTTTATTTTATTGACCAGATATGTCGCCATGAAAGTCATATCTTTAGACATAGCTCCACTTTCGGCGACGTTTAACTGCGCAGCTGGATCAGTACTTATAGCGTCTCCAAGTGAATAACCTATTAATTTAGGATTGAATTCCTGCATATAGAAAATTCGGACTATGAAAGATTTCAGTATTCGCATTTATGGCGATAACACAAATCATGTGCGTAAACAATGCAGATGTAAGAAATGAACAAACTTTAAGAATATTAGGGAGAGTCAGGTACTGTCGCCAAGTTCCTTGACCGCCGATACTGCCCACTATGCCTCTATTTTCAATGTTCACTTCGAACGTATAAATCGAAGTAACTCCAGCGCCGATTGTCACGGAATCACCCATTGCGGCAATAACATCTATGTCTCCTGGTTTTAAATGGTGAACCGACTCGGGAACTTTTGGAGACCTGCCGGCTAAACAAATTGAAGTAAACACATTAGAATACATATGAACTTCAAAAGATAAGCATCAATTTTACTATTCTTAAACTACAGTGGGGTGAGGAACTTGTGATGTTACATATTGTTAGGAAAGTGATACATTTACACTGTACATGTGAATGTGTGTATAAGCGTTAGAGGGCGTCCAGGCTTAGTGTAGACAAAAGATTCTTGTTAGATGTTGGAAGCTCCTAGAACAGTCGGTTGACAACAAGCATGCGTGCAAGAAGGTTATCGAGGTCTTCAGAGTGTAAGATATATTGTATAGCTGTTGTATGTAAAATAAAGTAAACGATTTGTATTTCCGAATCCTTTCTTTAACTTAACATGGTAGCAGAGCGTGGTTACTAATTTTTGCAAGGTATTTAGTGCGTGGTTTTTAGTCTTGCGAGTTAGTTCGAGTGAGTTGAGTACGGGAAGAAATTTTCCAAGGATATAAAAATAAAAGAAAAATAATTCGAGCACGTAGGAACGCTTGAGTAAAGAATAAAAGATCAATTAAAATGGAAAGATCGGAAATTATAATACCGATATTTGATGGTGAGGATTACTGTATGTGGAAGAAGAGAATAACGATGTTCCTGAGGTATAAGGAATGTGATATTGTTATAACTCGAGTGAAGACCAAAACAGACAATTCAGACTGGGACAGAAAGGATCTGAAGGCGATGAATATAATCTATAGTGCAATATCAAATAGACAATTGGAATATATTTGTGAGGAAAAAACGGCGTATGAGATAATGAGAAAGTTTGACGAAATGTACTTGAAAGAGTCAACGGCGCACGCAGCACACAGCAGCAAGATGAAAGGGATAAGTAATAATGAGATTAGGTGGCTATTAGATAGCGGTTGTACCGATCATATAATTAACGATATAGATTATTTTGACAAATCTATCGACCTTAAAGAACCGGTAAATATATATTTGGGCAATAATAGATCGATAAAGGCAACGAAAGTAGGTAATGTTTTAAGTTATTTCGAAGCATTTGGAAAGAGAAATAAAATAAATATGAGGAAAGTATTTTATGTGAAAGAAATGTCCGCAAACTTAATTAGCTTAGGCAGGTTAACGGATAATAACAAGACGGTTATCTCAAAAGGAAATATTGCGAAAATAATAGATAAAAACAATTTACTTACAGCCATAGCGGTCAAAGAAAACGGAATATATAAAATGAAAAGTATATTGAAAGGGAAGGAGCACTTAGTAAACAGTGCCAAATGTAGTGGTATGAGAGAAAGAGATAGGGATCGTGACAGGGAAAGAGAAAGAGAAAGAGAAAGAGATAGGGAACGTGAGAGAGATAGGGCAGATTATATCACACATATAAAACAACATTTTGAAAAGCAACTAAAAGTGGAAGTGGAGAAAAATGAGAGCTTAACAAGTAATCTGGATTTGATAAAGGGGACTAACGATCACTTGCAAACTGATCTCAGGCGTACCAAAGAAAAACTAAAAGCGAAACAAGATGAAGGCGAATGGTTACAGCAGAGGATTAAAACCATGTCTGACGCGGAGACTAAGAGACAAGAACAGAAGATCAGTGAACATAGTGAGCTCAAGGTTTTGAGGATAGAAATCAATAATGCTAGAAATGTGATAATGAATTTGGATTCTGACGAAGATGAAGAAGAACAATATTCAGGTGCAGATGATGATTACGAGCTATCAGCATATATTGTGGAAAAGCTTCCAAAACCACTTAAGCCACCAGAAAGCGAAGAGGAACAAGAAAGATCAGAAAAGGAAAATATTTGCGAGATTCATGCAAATTATTGTAAAATAGATATCCCTTGTACATTCGAGGAGGCGATTTGTTGTGAAAATAGTGAAGATGGTAAGAATGAAGAAAATTATAAGAGGAAAAGGAATAGAAAATTGGAGAAGGGTAATGAGGAAGATAGAAGCAGGAAAGGTAAAGTATCTGCGAGGAACAAGGGCGAAAAATGTAACAAAAGTAGAACGAAGCGAGGAAAAGAAAGAGATAAAAAAATAGGACATTGCAAATAAAAGAGAAAAGAGAGCGATGTTGCAAAGAATATGATATGTAGAATGAATGAATAGAGTTTGTAAATTATCGAGAGCGATTTATGAGTCAAAAGAAAGTCCGAGAGATTGGTATGAGTGTTTTGATAGGTATGTGACGAGATTAGGTTTTAAGAAGAATAATGTAAGAATAATGTAATGTTTATTTGCTAATATATGTAGATGATTTTTTAATTTGTAGTAAAAATTTATGAGGATAACTCTGGAGCGACAAGCATGTAAATACTATTACGTGTACAGTATAAATTTAAGGAGGCGTGTTAGGAAAGTGATACATTTACACTGTACATGTGAATGTGTGTATAAGCGTTAGAGGGCGTCCAGGCTTAGTGTAGACAAAAGATTGTTGTTAGATGCTAGAAGCTCCTAGAGCAGTCGGTTGACAACAAGCGTGCGTGCAAGAAGGTTATCGAGGTCTTCAGAGTGTAAGATATATTGTATAGCTGTTGTGTGTAAAATAAAGTAAACCATTTGTATTTCCGAATCCTTTCTTTAACTTAACACATATCTATCTTAAAAAATGATATTAATAGGACAAGACTATGAATGAACTCAAAATCACATTGAAATTCTTGTAGCCACTACAAATTGTGAAGAACAGCGTTCTTCACTGTAGTTTGCTGCCACAAAAATATACTGATTGTCTTTAGGATAAATTGCAAAAATTATTGGGAATAAAGGAAATCTGCGATTTAAAATGAATAATGATTTTAAGGAATAAATACGACGATATAATATTTACAAGTAATACCATGAAGTATTTGATAACAATAATCATAAATTTGGTTAACTACCTGTAAGGTTGCAAGGAAAAGGGACGTGTATCGGAACTTCCTTTTGAAAGTTATTTTTATTCCGTAGTTGAGACATTCGATCCTCATTTGTTGTGCCTACAAAATAGTCATTTTAAAACAATTTGCAAAAATACTTCGTCTGTGATGTAGCGTTACACGCGATATGTTAAAACTCCGATCAAGAAATTGCAAGGAAACATTTCAAAACTTCTACAAAGTTCATCGGATTCGTTATAAATTTTAGATATACAGGTGTATAATCTTGGTACTTGTATCTTATAGTAACAAGAGCATTGTTTTCACTTCTTAAATTTAACGTGCATATTTTAATTGTCTAGAGTTTTAATAGTATGCGAAAATTTTCGTGACCTACTGTATATTTTCAAGATTTATGCTATAAAGTAAAGGCGTTCAGTGGCGAGGTATCAACTTTTCCCGCGCACCCCGTCACTAACCTAACTAAAACCCAATTTCCATCTGAAATCACAATCAGGTTGCTGCCTCTTATACTCGTATAACGAGACTGACCAGTATTTTAAGAACAAATGGAAATGGTATATGGACATCTTTTACCTAACAGCTCGTCACTTTTAATACACTTCAGGACTGCTGTTTAGTTTCGTTACGAATTTCGAAATAAGTACTGTTTACAAAATTCCTCATTTCAAGAACCAGAAGAGGGTGCCACAGAATTCATAGCGCATGTTACTTGAAAATATAATCTCTACAATATTTATATGTTAAAAGAAAAATGATCTGTGCTGTATAAGTTTTTGTCTACTTTTACCGAAAAAAATTTCGTCAACTTATCATTTTATCGAAAATATATATATTCACAATGAAACATTAGTCTATGAAAAATAAGATTCACAATATTTCAATTTTCCGCCAAAAAGCATCTCTCTAACCAAAAGAAAATGATAGTACTGTATAAAGACGTAACACGAAATAAACTAAAACAGACGTACCGTAGGATTGCGTTAACCAATTACGATATCCACGGTAGATGGAATTAAGAATCGACGTATCCAAGGCAGTTCTTTGCGACATGGTCAGCACGCATAATTCCAATACAAGGCACAGATACAGCTTCTTCATCGTAAGTTTTCTTGCACAATCAAATGGTCACTTTTATGTTTCCACAGTGATTTTTTATTTTTGTTGATTATAAAGACAAAAAGACATAAATTTTTTCGATGACTGCTAACTACTGCGCGTATTATCGAGGGCCTTGATAGCACCGCATCCAGTCTTAGCTGTTGTTAGTTAAAGATCGTTACGAACACTGTTCGCACTCGTAAAAGATTTGAATCTGTTATGCTACATGATCATAATGTGAGATAAAATGTGTACTTTGATTCAGATACTTCCATCTCAATTATTTTTCTTGCTTATGTATTTGCATTTACGTCGTCAACAAGGTCAGGAAAATTAATAAATACGGAGAGGCAACTCCTAGGCAATTTTATTTACATATTATATTGTCACGTCCCGCGCTGGGTACGCGCCGTAACGTAGACTACAACTACCAATAGCGCGAGTGAGCGTCTCAATTTGAGATTCAAATAAACTTTAACAATTTGTATAGAAACCAAATTCGAGCCTCACAACCCTCACGGAATAACCCCTCACATGACGACCCCTCCACGGTAATCCTAATTATAAATAAGCGCAGCGACATAGAAGATAGAGAGATAATTCCTTAGTCCAGAGTAGTTAATTCCTCAGTTCTGTTTGATTAGTTCCTCAGTTCTTGGTGATTAATTTCTTGGTTCTTGGCAATCAGTTCCCCAATTCTTGGCAAGTAATTGCTTTGTTTAAAGCGATTAGTTCTCAATTCCTTTAGCTCTTAATTTCTCAGTTCCTTTGCCTTTCAATTCTTTAGTTCCTTAGTTTTTCCGCTCTTAGTTCCTTTAGCTCTTAGTTTTTGCTCTTAGTTCTTAAGTTCTGTAGTCCTTTAGTTCTTTAGCTTTTAGTTCTTCGTTTCATTAGTTCCCAGTTCTTGTCAGTTTTGTTAATCGACGTGTTTGTATTTGTCAATTTGTAAATTATTGAAAATCAATTAAATTAAAATCTTGTAATTAATAAGAGCGATAACGTATCGCGAACGATTGTAACTTCGAGTATTCGAAATCTCAATAGCAATAGGTAATCCAACGATACACAGCGTCGGAGTAAACGATGCCACGGCTGCCGCCATCAACGCGCTGAGGGAACAAATGATGCAGATGCGGGCGCAAATGAACGCGTTGACCATCGGGGACCGCCGGCGACCATGCTCCTGCACGAAATACCGCCGCCGTTCGCGATCCCGAAGCTCGTCACGGCAAGGCGGCTTATGCTTTTATCACGCGACGTATGGCGAACGCGCGAGAAATTGCACCTCACCGTGTACGTGGAAATCGGGAAACGGGACTGGCCGTCCGTAAACGCGACGAACGACGACAGCTTGATATCCCGCCGCATTTTCGTTCTCGACAAAAACACGCGCATCTCGTTCTTGGTAGACACCGTCAGCGTTTACCCGCTCAGCAAAATGCTGGGACCTGCGAAGAAGAGCGAGTACGAATTGTTCGCGGCTAACGGGACACGAATTGCGACGTATGGTACCGTCGCGATCCACCTCAACTTGTCCCTTCGACGCGCCTTCAAGTGGCATTTTACAGTGGCCGACGTCCAGACACCTATTATCGGCAAGGATTTCCTGAGCCACTACGGGTTGCTCGTGAACCCACGGAATAAAAGATTAATCGACACGACAACCCAGTTATCATCAAAGGGGTACGCCGCCATAGACAACACGCCATCGGTGAAAACTATCTGTGGCGATTCGGTGTACCACCAACTACTGGCGGAATTCCCCGCCTTCACGCGTCCTCCGTCTTTCGGGAAGGAAAAGGCCCGACACGGCGTAGTACACCATATCGAAACTACGCCAGGCCCGCCGGTCTACAACAAACCCCGACGCCTCGCACCGGACCGGCTCAAGCAGGTGAAAGCGAAATTTGAGCTGATTATCGAACAAGGCGTGATGCATCCATCAAAAAGCCCGTGGGCACCGCCCCTTCACGTCCTAACCCCAAAAAGAATGGAAATTTGCGACCATGCGGCGACTATCGTGCGTTAAACGCTCGCACGATACCCGACAGATACACGCTTCCCCACATCGAGGACTATGCCCATCATTTACATGGTAAGCGCATATTTTCAAAAATTGACCTCGTTCGCGCTTACCATCAAATTCCTATCGCACCGGAAGATGTAAAGAAAACGGCAATAACGACACCGTTAGGACTTTTCGAAGCAACCAATATGATGTTTGGGCTTCGAAACGCCGCGCAAACGTGTCAGCGATTCGTCGACGAAATCACCCGTGGTCTCGATTTCGTCTACGCGTACATAGATGACTTCCTCCATTGCGTCGGAGAATGAAATCCAGCACCGCGAGCATCTACGAACGTTGCTTAGCCGCCTCAGCGATTACGGCGTAGTTATAAACCTCGCGAAATGCGAATTCGGCGCGCGCGAACTCACGTTTCTTGGCTACACCGTGAACGCCGACGGAATAAAGCCGCCAACCGAGCGTGTCGAAGCGATTATCAAAATTCCGAAACCCGCGGACATTGAACAATTACGCAGGTACCTCGGTATGATCAACTTCTATCGACGTTTCATACCGGGGGCCGCAAAAATTTTGCAACCGCTTGTAGCGGCACTCGACAGTAAACTTTCCAACAGTTTGCGTCGCGTGACGCACGACACCAGACCCTATACCTGCGGACAAGATGATTGCCAGGTGTCGATGCATTCGTACCGAACAGTTTTTTAGCTAGCCTAAGGACCCGCCATAAACCTTAGGATTTATTATAGCGAAGGCCCTCCAAAGAGACAAACAGTCTTTGTCTATCAGGCTGTAAGTCTACCACCTACTACGGGAACACACGAGAAATCTGCTTTCTCTCACGTACGACGCTTCCCGCTACCAATACCCTCTCAAGGGCAGCTAGCATCCTTTTCCAACGACCAACACGAATTAGCCAATAAACATTAACGTACATTTCCCTCACTTTCCGAACCAAAGCTTTTCTCAACGAATCCGATGTCCTCGCATCTTTAGGCACATCCCAACACAGTTTTCCTTCGCAGCAGCATCGTGACGGAAAGTCAGTCTGTTACAAGGAGTCAACACACAACGGTCGTTACACTTACACGGTCCGAGTCGAACAATTACCTAAGCCTTCGACATCTCGCGCAATCATCTTCCGCACTCGTAGCACATCTCGAATCACAGCTATCCGAGTTTTAACTTGTAACCGCGCATCCGCGAACCGAACATAACCGCGAGTCCTGCGACAAGTGTACTCATCGACATTATAGTGAATAAACATTTATCGTTGAATACAACTGAGTTTTCCTTCCGAACCTATCACGACTTATCACCTCACGCTTAACGAGCTGCTAAAAGGCGCGAAAAAGGGTAACGCGCCCATCGAGTGGTTCAATCGTGCGGAAATCAGTTTCGAGGAATCAAAACGCGCCCTCGCGGTCGCCACATTGTTAGCGCACCCGATACGCGGTGCGCCCGTCAGCCTCACAGTAGACGCGTCCGACTACGCGGTAGGAGCCGTCTTGCAGCAACGCGCGAACGACAAGTGGCAACCGCTAGGGTTTGCTACGAAATCTTTAACACCCGCGCAACAAAAATATAGCGCCTACGACCGCGAACTCCTTGCGATTTACACCGCCGTTAAACGCTTCTGACACGCCGTCGAAGGCAGAAAATTCATAATATATACGGACCATAAACCCCTCGTCTACGCATTTCGCCAGAAACTCGAAAAATGTTCGCCTCGACAATTTCGCTACCTTAACTACATAGCTCAGTTCACGACAGATATCCGGTACGTTAAAGGCGTAGAAAATAACGACGATGAACTACGCCAAATCCTCAATTCCGATTCTCCACATACTCTGAAGTTAAAGACATTAAGGCAGGGGTTCCGCAAGGAAGCGTCTTAGGACCAATTCTATACACACTATACACGGCCAACATACCAACAACCACTAACAGCAAAATACTGACATTCGCGGACGACACGGCGGTGCTGGTCAGGCACACTGACCCTGCAACAGCAGTATCATCACTACAAGAACATATCACAAAAATAGAAAAGTGGCTTCAAGATAAACAAATTAAAGCAAACCCCGATAAATGCAACCACATTACATTCACACTGAGAAAACAGATACCTCCAAACATCACGCTGAACGGTACGCACATAATACAAACAAGGCAAGTCAAATACCTAGGACTCCACTTAGATACACGATTCACATGGAAACGGCATATTAAAACTATAATAGACAAAATACAGATAGCAAGGAGACAAATGTATTGGTTAACAGGTCGAAAATCCAAACTAAACATAGAAAACAAACTAAAAATATACAAAACGATCATAAAACCAATTTGGACGTACGGAATACCACTTTGGGGAACAGCAGCAATGAGCCATATAAGCAAAATAGAGACAATCCAAGCTAAAATACTTAGAACAGTAGTAAACGCCCCATGGTACGTTAGAAACGAGGACATACGGAAAGACCTTGGAATACCAACGGTCAAGGAAGAAATTAGCAGATTCGCAAGAAGATACAGAGAAAGAATAGTAACCCACCCGAACCGGCTGGCAGAGGAAACGATCAACACAACCATAGAAAAGAGACTAAAAAAGAAACACCCAGCAGACCTCACAAAGGATATATCGTAACAAACATTTGGTACAAATTCGAAGATGGTATCCCACTGGGGATAGCCATCCACATGCTATATTACTACATCACTAAGCTATAATATTTTACCAAATGTCCTACTGGACAAATTGTAAAATGTAAATAAATAAATAAAAAAAAAAAAAATTCCGATTCTCGCACGCTGCGGCTTGAGAAGATTCGATTCCCTGAAAAAGACACCGAAATATACTGCGACACGTCGACCGGAACCTTGCAGCCGTTCGTACCGAAACCGTTACGACACAACGTGTTTCAGTCGTTACACGGACTTTCCCATCCGGGAAAAGCTGGTGACGACGCGTTTTGTCTGGCCGTCTGTAAACAAAGATTGCCGTACGTGGACGCGGCAGTGCATAACGTGCCAACGTAATAAAGTCACCAGGCATGTATCATTACCAGTTGGATCGTTCGGAACTTTAGCAGGCCGATTCGAGCATATACACGTGGATATTATCGCAATGCAGTATTCGCAGGGCTTTTGATACTGTCTAACGTGTATTGATCGTTTTTCGCGCTAGCCAGAAGCCGTTCCCATTGCCGACATGGAAGCGCCAACCGTTGCTGCGGCCCTCCTATCGACTTGGATTTCTCGTTTCGGCGTCCCTTTAAAAATAACAACCAACCAAGAACGCCAATTCGAATCGCGTCTGTTCGAAGAGTTGTGCCGGTTGCTCGGTGTCACGCACCTACGCACATCGGCCTATCATCCTGCGTCTAATGGGATGGTAGAACGCCTGCATAGACAGCTTAAAGCGGCGATCAAGTGTCACGACACGAGCAACTGGGTCGAAATTCTGCCAATCGTGCTATTAGGCATTAGAAGCGCGATAAAGGAGGACCTAAACGCAACGGCAACCGAGATGATATACGGCACCGGCAAACGTTTGCCGGCGGAGTTCTTTCTACCAACTAAGCAGCGGGCCACCTCGGAATTCGCAACCCTGCTCAAGGAACAAATGGAGAACGTCCGGCCTCAGCCCGTTACACAACACGGTGGAAAGAAATTATTCACTTTCCTCGAGTTGGAGTCTTCCCCCTATGTATTCTTACGACACGACGCAATTAGAGGCCCTTTACAGCCGCCTTACGATGGGCCGTTTAGAGTAACGCGAAGAGGCAAGAAAACGTACACTATCAATGTCAACAATCGCGATATAACGGTTTCCGTCGACCGGCTAAAGCCAGCCTTTGTAGTACCAGAGGATCTCGAAGCGAAATCCGCCGAAACCCGTGACATGCTTATTCCAGTAGAACAGACGAACGCCCGCAACGAAAGTGGCGTAAATAGTAATAATGAAAGCAATGAGGGAAACACTAGTAATAGGTACGTTACGCGGTCTGGCCGAAGAGTCCGTTTTCCCGATCGGCTACAGGCAGGTTTCGGCTAGACATCATAAATTATCAAACACGGGGACTTTCAAGGGAAATGCAATTGTTGGGTAGATGATACATTTACACTGTACATGTGAATGTGTGTGTAAGCATTAAAGGGCGTCCAGGTCTTAGTGGAGACAAAAGACTGTTGTCAGATGTTAGAAGAATCTGGGAGAGTCGGTTGAGAACTGGCATGCGTGCGAGAAGGTTGTCGAGGTCTTCAGAGTGTAAGATATATGCATAGCTGTTGTGTGTGAAATAAAGTAAACGATTTGTATTTCCGAATCCTTTCTTTACCTTAACAGCAATAAAAACGTTATCACTGGTAGGGGGTGATGTAGCGGCACAAGAGTTAGAATTCGATTCAAATCATGTTGTTGTTTTGCTTCGGAGTATGAAGTTCGTTAGGTTACGTATAATGTAAGAATAAACAAACTCCGAGCAAAACAACGTCGCCGCTACATGTAACCGTAAAACAAAGACAAATTTGAATCTTCCGACTTCCCTCTGACTACTATAAATAAACGGACGCGATTATTCTAAACTGTGACCAAACGACGTTACACACACCGTTTCGCGATTAGGATATTGTACTGACGATTTTAAATACAATAACGATTTTACCTACTAGTAATCTCATCATTCAACCTCCTACAAATATAATAAGATTAAGCGAACATTTATTTTCACCAACTTTGATCCTCTCCCGTGCCAGTACTCCTGCGCGTAGCAGGTCAGCCGAAACGTGGAGATTAATTGCCAATCGCATTAAACATCAGACAACGTTACCATTTAATCTAAATTCAAAAATTAACGGCAACACAACCAAAACGAACCAAACAAAAACGTAACAATATAACGTGTATAGACTACCGTTATTTCTTATTGTACTTTAAGCATACTATAAAAATTGTATAACAAAAAGAAAAGATTTGAAAGAAAAATGTTACAGATGTTGCTTTCCTTGACTTTCATACGTTAAATATGATAAATTCAAGTTAAAATATCTGCTAAATTAATATAGTTTTGGATAAAAATAGGTTAATACTTTTTTATAGAGAATGCCGAACTGGATTAACGTATTAAAAGGCATATGAATTTATTTGAAAAAACATTACTGACTTTTACATTTTCTTTAAATCTTACTACCACATTTTTTAGTCCTTTAAATCCTAGAATCCTTATGCGAAGCATTTTCCCGTATTACATGGAATCAAATCTATTTTCAGTAATGCAAAAATGGCGAAAATTCCTATTACGTTACTAATATTATTTCGTCTAGAAACTAGGAAACTGTACCCGAAAATTCAGTTTCTTATAAACTGAGTTATGTCGCGAACAAACTTGATCGGTACACGAATTACTTTCCATATAAATTGCTTTTTAAAAGAGTCGCCCAAAAGGAAACATATTAAACATGACTTTATTTACAATAGTGATAAAAGTACATCGCTTCATTTGGAAGCAATGATTTTGAAACTTTGGACATCATATTCTTTGAAAAATTTCTTTTATTTAATATCCATATTATATGATAAATATAACGTGATTTTCAGTATCTGGATTAATATCCATCTTTCCTAGTAGATATTGTAAAAAGGATAATATTAATTCCAAGATTAAAACAGCGAAGGGTAAGATATTGCCATAAACGTAACAGTGTGTTAATTACTTATGAGTCCTATAACACTTTTCCCACTAAATGGCGCGATGTTGTTTAATATATTAAACTGCGTTGAATTACATTTTATTTGCGACTTAAACCACCTATAAATGTCTCTTTTTTAGTACCGTCAATGCTTCAGTGCGAAAGTATCTTCAATGTTAGAAAAATATTTTTCCACCTTCTACATCACTTTCCTATTTTATAGTTTCAGAGTATCTCTCGTTTCATTTCGACAATTAGTATCGTACGTTTTCCCTTAGATGGCATTATGCACAAAGTAATCGACGCATACGATATTGGATACCATTGATATCGAATGATTCATGTACAATGTACACCGAGAAAAATTTCAAAGAACATCACAAGTGCCAAATAAATGGAAATGAATAATGAATGAACCTATAGTATTTTAGAGTATGGTGTTTAAAGGTATTGTAAAGCATTAAAAATAAATTTATTACACATGATGATGAAATCTTCATAATCGATAATGGAGTATTAATAAATAAGTAATTTACATTTTTACCACTGCACCCTTAAACGATATTGAAACATTCAATTTTCTCGCGCTAAGAAATTTCTGGTAACATCCAGTAGCATCGATACTGTACTGTACCAGCAGTACATGTCTTCACGTGCAAGGTCATTGAATTCGTTTCAACAATCTTCATAGTACGTACTAAGGAAAAGAAATATTTATGTGGTTCCATGGGACGGCGAAAAAATATTCATGCCACTGGAATTATTGCGCGATATTGTTATTCTCACACTCGTCTACCTCGGATAGGCAAGTAGATATGATCTTTTCCGTAGAACCATACAATTAAATAGGTTCTTGTAGCGTGGAACACAATAGGTTCTTGTCTATGCTAGCGTGTAACCAAACAGGGTGGATCCATAATTTTATAGAATATTGTATACGGTAGCATGTGTCATCTTCAGTACCTAGCCGCATTGTGCAGTACTAGTCCGGGAACAACCATAAGTTTGAATGCTATCATTCCTTCTCTAATACTACTAAAGTACTCGAAAAATACAACTACTAATCAAATATCTTCTCTCTCAGGAGGCATACAAGTATGCACATACGCGTGACTACTCCCATTGATTCTTCTTTATTAAGTACTTTATCGAATGAACGTCGTTTAAAAGCAGAGGACGCTGAAATGAGTATCGAGTTTCCAAGTCGATATGACAGTCAGATGAGGCCACAAAAATGCAAAAGGTACTTTATCTTTTCTTATTTTGCCCAGTTTTGTGTCTATCTATTTGTCTGCCTGACTTACCGTCGTTATCATCTGAGTATGTTCTCTTTTCACCCGGTAGGTGGCACCGTATTACCTTTCCTTATTGTATTAATTTTCTCGTATTATCCTACCGATCTGCCGTTTGTGTTTATCGTTTCACGTTAATCGTTTATCGCTCTAATTTCTTATTTCTCTGAACAGTTTCAACTTGCTTACAGACTGTCTTTTCTTTCATTTTCTTTCTGTATCTTTACTTTCTCGGACTAATCATTTCTTCCTCTTACCCTTTTAATACAATCTCATCTTTTTCATTAAACCATGAAAACTACACTTTTGTCTTTCCTCCCTTATCAACACGTGTTATTTCTACACTTACCAGCTCGTGACCCCCAATGGTAAAAATAGATTCAATCTTTTTCTATTTAAATATACATACAAATAGTTTTTTCAAATGTACGAGATATATGTATTTCATGTTTAGGGGAAAATATTTCATTCAATTATAAAAGAAATATTTGTTTAATACTAGAAAAAGAACATTTTTTCCGTATATAAGAGAAATATCTATATGAATAGTTTATTTTAGCCTCTAGGCCGCAAAAACTGTGCTTACCATTCATATCTCTTCATTCACACGCATATCCCTAAATTGACCCTTATTTTCTATCAAATAGAATGAAATATTTATTTTATATTAAAATCAAAATGTCTTTCGCTCTTCTTTAGATATTGAGTGAATGAGTATACAGTATTATTGCTATTAGGATATGAAACGAGTATCGAAATTTGCGGGAAGTATAAAAAGGATATCGAAACTTCCGTGCGATATCCTTTTTATACAGTACTAGTTCGGTATCGATTAGAAAAGGATCAATATCGATAAAGGATACCATTGCTTTCGATATGTATTGATAACAGATCGAAATGATTTTAGATGAATTTATGTTCTGTTAATCAGTTATTAATTTCGATGATTCTATGTATATCATAATATTACTTCACATATAGCATTATTATTATGTGAAATTAAATATGTATTATATATAATTACTTTGTCTACCAACATACGAACCTTCCAATGTTTGTTTATATCTACTTTCGGGTCATGTTTTATTTTATTGACCAGATATGTCGCCATGAAAGTTATATCATTAGACATAGCTCCACCTTCAGCGACGTTTAACTGCGTAGCTGGATCAGTACTTACAGTGTCTCCAAGTAAATAACCTACTAATTTAGGATTGAATTCCTGCATATAGAAAAATCGGACTATGAAAGATTTCAGTATTCGCATTTATGGCGATAACACAAATCATGTGCGTAAACAATGCAGATGTAAGAAATGAACAAACTTTAAGAATATTAGGGAGAGTCAGGTACTGTCGCCAAGTTGCTTGACCATCCATACTGCCTGCTACGCCTCTATCTTCAATGTTCACTTCGAACGTATAAAGCGAAGTAACTCCGGCGCCGATTGTCAAAGAATCGCCCATTGCAGCAATGACATCTATGTCTCCTGGTCTTAAATGGTGAACCGACTCGGGAACTTTCGAAGACCTGCCGGCTAAACAAATTAAAGTAAAGACATTAGAATACATATGAGCTTCAAAAAATAAGCATCAATTTTAATATTCTTAAACTACAGTGGGGTGAGGAGCTTGTAATGTCACATATCTATCTTAAAAAATGATATTAATAGGACAAGACTATGAATGAACTCAAAATCACATTGACATACTTGTAGCCATCACAAATTGTGAAGAACAGCGTTCTTCACTGTAGTTTCCTGCCACAGAAATTTACCAATTTTTCCCTAGCATAAATTGCAAAAATTATTAGAAATAAAAGAAATCTGCGATTTAAAATGAATAATGATTTTAAGGAATAAATACGACGATATAATATTTACAAGTAATACCATGAAGTATTTGATAACAATAATCATAAATTTGGTTAACTACCTGTAAGGTTGCAAGGAAAAGGGACGTGTATCGGAACTTCCTTTTGAAAGTTATTTTTATTCCGTAGTTGAGACATTCGATCCTCATTTGTTGTGCCTACAAAATAGTCATTTTAAAACAATTTGCAAAAATACTTCGTCTGTGATGTAGCGTTACACGCGATATGTTAAAACTCCGATCAAGAAATTGCAAGGAAACATTTCAAAACTTCTACAAAGTTCATCGGATTCGTTATAAATTTTAGATATACAGGTGTATAATCTTGGTACTTGTATCTTATAGTAACAAGAGCATTGTTTTCACTTCTTAAATTTAACGTGCATATTTTAATTGTCTAGAGTTTTAATAGTATGCGAAAATTTTCGTGACCTACTGTATATTTTCAAGATTTATGCTATAAAGTAAAGGCGTTCAGTGGCGAGGTATCAACTTTTCCCGCGCACCCCGTCACTAACCTAACTAAAACCCAATTTCCATCTGAAATCACAATCAGGTTGCTGCCTCTTATACTCGTATAACGAGACTGACCAGTATTTTAAGAACAAATGGAAATGGTATATGGACATCTTTTACCTAACAGCTCGTCACTTTTAATACACTTCAGGACTGCTGTTTAGTTTCGTTACGAATTTCGAAATAAGTACTGTTTACAAAATTCCTCATTTCAAGAACCAGAAGAGGGTGCCACAGAATTCATAGCGCATGTTACTTGAAAATATAATCTCTACAATATTTATATGTTAAAAGAAAAATGATCTGTGCTGTATAAGTTTTTGTCTACTTTTACCGAAAAAAATTTCGTCAACTTATCATTTTATCGAAAATATATATATTCACAATGAAACATTAGTCTATGAAAAATAAGATTCACAATATTTCAATTTTCCGCCAAAAAGCATCTCTCTAACCAAAAGAAAATGATATTACTGTATAAAGACGTAACACGAAATAAACTAAAACAGACGTACCGTAGGATTGCGTTAACCAATTACGATATCCACGGTAGATGGAATTAAGAATCGACGTATCCAAGGCAGTTCTTTGCGACATGGTCAGCACGCATAATTCCAATACAAGGCACAGATACAGCTTCTTCATCGTAAGTTTTCTTGCACAATCAAATGGTCACTTTTATGTTTCCACAGTGATTTTTTATTTTTGTTGATTATAAAGACAAAAAGACATCTTGGTACTTGTACCTTATAGTAATAAGAGCATTGTTTACCATAATGTATCATAGAGATACTTTAGTGTATCGTTCAGTGGGGTTTCTATGCTACATTTTACCATAGCATCTATCAGCGGACCAAACCTTCTCAATTGGAGCATTTACATTATTACAATTAATGGAGTTATACGTAAGGCAAAGTTTATTATCATCCGAGTATCTCGGGAAATATTATGTAATTTAAATAAATATTGTTATATCACTATTTTCCTAAATTGAAGTATTGGGAGCAAAATGGACTTTTGTATTCTACGTTTGTGTGCGCTTCCATTGTCCACGTTGCTTAAATAAACTGAATCTTTTAGAATACTCTAACAATCGAATTACATTAGTTGCAAAAAATTCGTAATAGAAATTACTTAAAAGGGCATGCGTTACTCGTGCAGTTGTAAACTTTAACCTCATGATCTCTATGTAACGTGGCATGCCATGCAGTACATATTATCGTGTCGACTACAAAATCAAGAGGCACTATAACCAATCTTGCATCTCTTCGACCACATATTGCTGCTACATATCCTCTACTAATTAATAGAGCGATACCTGGTAACATTAAATTAGTTTCGAAATTATTTGTGATTTTCGATTAGCAGAAATGTTGCACTAAATAGATTGGAAAGAATTCTCGTAATTGTGAAAAACAACAAACTTGAACTATAATAATGATGATCTAGTGGAAATCCTCTCATTTAGCTTCCCACAAACTAACAGATTAACTCCACTTTTAGGAAATGTAAGGAGTATTGAACAAGAACTACTGGGAAAGGTTTATGAAAATACCTGTAAATGCAGAAATATTCTGTATCCAACCAGGACATGGTTCTTTCAGAGAAGCACCAATTATGCTTGGCCGTACTATCGCAACTGGTAGGTGTTACTCTTGTTTGCTACAATATGCTCTGCAAAATTCTTACTGAATGTGCATGTATTTGGATAAGTTTTTAAAACTCTATTTTCTATTAGGTTTATCGAAGTTTTGTCGAATTTGTCACACATATCGATCACCTCTGAAGGTTTCATGTTCGTGCTGCAAAGTCAATAATAAGTGAACGTAGTCTTCACGATATAATTATAAATATAATATTCGTAAACCATGAAACAACGTTTACGTATATCTTATCCTTACGTATAAACTTTTTCCCCAATCTCATGTAGATTCACATTACTAAAAGCTGTGCTGACGTGGACGAAGCTAATTGGATGCTTTAGTTCGTTCCAAAGTTCGATGACAGGAGCTGTACCTTTCGTATTCACATTAATAGCCACGTGTAGTGGCTCGTTGAATCTCACAGTGGCCGCGGCGTGAAACACTATGTTTACTTTCTCTAACAACAGATTTCTATCTTCTCGCGAAAGACCTAAATCTGGCAGACTCACGCCACCTTTCACGGGATAAACCTTTTTCAAAGCTGAAGGGTGTTTTGCTTTGATGTCATCGTAAATCTGAAGACGAAAAATTACCAACTCAATTCCAGAAAAGAAAGTTAATCAATTTGGCTCCTGACAGTCTTAAATATTTAAAGGAACAAGTATATATTTACGAACGAGATCATTAATGAGCTTCTTAAATCGTTGTTCTATCGTTTCGTTAGTTTTTGGATGAATTAGTATGAAAATGGCAGCGATGTGTGGACAATGCGGATCAGTTTTTCCAGGAGAGCTTTTCCAAGGAAACCGGTTGCTCCAGTTACAAAGATCCCATTACTGGCGTAGAATTTCTCGAGAGAATTCGTCTTATTCAAACCTTTAGTGCTCCCATTTTCATTTGTTTCTTCATTGACTGTCTCCATGTTTCGGAATCTTCACACTTTCTGTCTATGGCAATATTTGCCATAGAGAAACAAATAGTAAGTGGAAAAACTTTTAAGATAATGTACAAAATTTGTTATAGCTGAGATTTGTTTACATATTATTTTCCAAAGAAGTCTACAGATAATCTTCACAAAGAGAAACATAATTCATCAATAATGGTTTCGTTTTCCACGAATCAAAACATTGCGTTATGTCAATGGCGCTTCCATTGTAATTTAAAAAATATTTCTCCTACTTGGTAGACTTTAATTTTAAAAAAGCGAAAAGTTGAAAGAACTATTCAAGCAGTAAATACAATTTTTCATGTGGCTGTACATTAATTTGTATTATTACACATTACTCTATAAAAGTATAATTAATACTTCGAGTTTAACTTTATTCGAGTCAAGCATTTTCCAATTTCCTTTGACTTTTTCATTTCATATTTTATGTGCATGTATATGAATATTGTAATATGTAGTAATCAGTAATTTGCGTGGAAAATGTGCGTCGTCGTACGAGACAGTGTTCGCCCACATTTAGTAGCACCTCGAGAATGCTTAATACGTATGTGATTTTTCTGTGCACCCATGGACGAGACGATCGCGGTGCGTATGTGAAATCTGTATAAACATTGTTTATATATGCTGTTATTCATTAATTATTTACGGAGTCAAAAGGAAGCATATTTCCGATATGTGGTTAAAGATTTCAGTGAGTAAACATCAATAAATGACAATGGGTATAATCTATAATCGATGATTATTTGCGTTCGTGTAAAAAACAAAGCGCAATTTTTTTGTTCTCCATTTCCGCCTTAATTTAGCTTCAAGATTCTGCAACCGAACAGTCTGTAAACCCCCTTCCCGATTTATCCCAACACCAATTATTCGATTATCCTAATACCGGAACAGTCTATTATCCGAACATAATATTTCCTTATAACGAATGCCTCTTCTGTTTGAAATGTGTACTGTATACATATTTTATTAACGTTTATGTGCAATGTATTCTAACGTATTATTTCCTTTCTTCGGTTCAATAAATTCTGATTATAAGACTTTAGTATGAAACTTATAGTGCTGTAGCCATCGAAACAAAATAAAAGAAAAACTCGGAAGTGGTGTCAATGGAGTAGAATTTATAAATATACATGGTGTTGGGAATGGCCACATGACATACGTTGTTGTACTGATATAATGAACTGGTTTCACTGCGAAACAGCTAATGAAATGATAATGAAAAGTGCCTTTTGAAACGTACATATTCGAGAAATGGCCTCAATGACTCAGAGTACAAAAAGATTGTAGCTCGTTGCAGTTAATTATGTTGACAGAACTATATGACTTAGCAGCCAAGAAGATATGAAATAAATATATAATTAAAAGAATTGTCATTCAATCGTAACCTATGTTTCAATAAATGAAATTTCATATCAACGTGATTGTCCCATTATCCGAATTGTTCTGCCTCCCTGTTAAGTCGGATACGGGAGGCTCTACTGTATTTCGGATTACCTGGTTGAAATTTTACTGTCATTGCAAACTGATGAGCAAGATGTGATAATGTAAATGAGCACAGCGGCCAATGAAATCAAGCAAAACAAAATTTTTACATATTAGGTGTCTCATATTATATGTCGGAGATGAAAGAACACCGGAGCCCTGGAACTTCGATAGCCCCGTAACATTTTAATCTAGAGTCTACGATAGCCATAACTAAACGATTGCAGCTATGCAGTCCAATTGTAAATTGTTCGAGACTGGTGATAGTGAGCTTTGGCTCGAGGCGACAGCCCGTCGCCTAACGTAGCCGCGGTCAAGGGATGAACGCTTTGTCTAACAAAGGTACGGAGTAACCCTATAGCTCTCCTTAAGAGAAATATTCGTGGCGACACACGACAATAAACATTCCAACGGTCTCCGTCCCGGGGCCCGCCACACGCAGACCCTATTCTTCGAGTAAGATGATTGCCAGATGTCGATGCGTCTCCGCAGTACATGTTCGGCTAGCCTGAGGGCCCGTTATAAATCTTACGACTTAGCTGACTAAAGTCCTTTAGATAGACAAACAGTCTTTGTCCCAACTACGGGAAGATCGGGGAGACTTATTTTTCAACGAACGGCGTCCCCCACCAGCAACTTTTACTCGAGGGCGACTAGCGTCCTTTTCTAACCACCGATACGAAGATTAACCAATTAGCAGCAACGCCAATTTCCCTTACTTTCCGAACGAAGGCTATGCTCGACGAATCCGATGATCTCGTGTCCTTAGACACACCCATCATAGTTTTCCTCTGTGGCATCATCGGGGCGGAAAGTCACTTTTTGTGTGACCCCGCGGAGCGTGAGAGTAACGCGAGTACCGTGAGAGTAATAGAGAGCCGGACTTAGATTTTGTGAGTACATACATTGATCATCCCGTTGGCCGCGGATTCGTTATCGAACCTAAGGTCATTGCCACCAGTGTCGCGAGTGCCTAATCGCCGTGGTCGATTGTCAAGCCTGTGGTGTGTATACTTGTGTTAGTAAACCAGACTTTGTTATAATCTACGATGTCTAACTTCAATGAAGAACCGTCTAACACCCACCACCCTATCCCGGACCTTCCCCCGACATATATTTATATCTTTATTATAATATCATATACTCTGTAATTTAATTATGTACGAATGTATGTATTTATTGCTATGTATGTATCTGTTATTGTATACATATATATCTATATTGCTTTGCAAAATGTAAAATATAAAATAAATGTTTGGGAATTCAAAAACTTCATTTAAACTATTGTAGTAATTAATGATCCGATGATATTTTTGGCATATATGACATTGATAATAATGAATGACATTAATGAAACACACAATTGAATACAAAATAACAAGGAATCGCCTGTTACCTGATACTATTTCCACTGCATATTATTTACCATAAATCGAACAAAAATGCGACTTCACGATAGTAGATACCGATACGTTTGTCACAGTACTGCAACGATATTCGATGTGATACTCCTCTAGATATACTTTTAGTAACATCACCCTACTACTGAAACTGGATAATGTTATGCATGAATGATTCGATTTATATATTTATCTCCAAAACCAAACAAGAAATAGCCTTGAATAAGCTTTGATCGTGAAAGATCGACGGGAATTGACTTTTTATCACTGACTGCTTCCACCGCTTGCATTTTAATGACATTTGCATTACATACAACTTCTTATCGGTTAAGACGAAGGGAGAAATGGTTGCATTACAAATACCATTTCTGATGATTACGGATGATCTATTCTGGTGGAGTTAAACAGCACTAACTCAGAGGCAGTGTAAAACGTATACATATAGTGCATAACCTTAACAAAATTATGGTACAACATCATTTATTATGAAATATTTAACAAATGAAAGATATATACATATTCATGCAAACCCTCAAAGTAATTTAAAAAAAAGCATTCGCTACCAGTTATGAAAATATTAATAAATATCTGGGTAATGGTAAAAATATATGTGTAATATATATTCGTACAGTTAGCGCTTCACAGGATACAATGTATATATCATAATATAATATAGTATAATCATTTACAGAAGGTTTCCTTTAAAAAATGGAGAAATATTTTCAGTAGTGTACTCATCAATTTGATAAATTCAATGTCACGATACTTGCAAAACATAATGGAATCAAAAGGAAACTTTACTAGCAGGAAAAGGTCTGGAATGGGGAGACTCTGATTTTAATAAAACTCAAGACTTGAAGAACAGCGCGAAATATTAAACACGCATTCTTTTTTAGTTGCGGTAAATCAAGTTTATGAGGGGTAATCGTTAGGTAGATGATACACTTACACAGTACATGTGAATGTGACTAACAACAGAAGAAACACTTCAAAGAAGAAAACTCGGAACCGCAACAGCACTGGATTCAAGATAGGACAACAAACATAAAAGAATCACAAACAATACTGAAAGAAAAGAAAAACATGGGAAAGGAAAAACGATAAGCACGAGCTGGGAGGAAACCCTGCGACCGTCGGTGCAGGCGGTACTCATGCAAATGAATGCGGTGACGGTGCAGGGAATAATCGGTTGAAAAGTCAACCTGCTGGGACCGAGCGACATGCTGGCAGCTCCGCCTCCTCGTGACCCCGCTGGTAACGGCATGGCGTGATGCGTACATCGTGCCGCGCCGCTTAAGCGAGCTGCCGCCCGAAAGGGCAGGTTCAACTTGTCCAATGACCCGAAAGGAGAGGGCAGGGTTTTCCCAAGTCGCGCGCCGACCATCTATGCGCGCCGTTCCCCGGGCAATGGACGCTTGAAAGTAGACGATAATTAACGAACATCTATCAGCGAAGTTCTATACTCCAGGAATGGCGCGGTCGGCCGCAAAGCCGAGCCCTTACACGCTCACACTACTTCTATATGTGAATGTGTGTGTAAGCATCAGAGGGCGTCCAGGTGTCAGTTGAGACAAAAGATATTTGGAAGCTGTTAGAAGAATTTTTTTTATTTACAAAGGAGTTTATTGAGCCTAGAAAATACAGTTTTAAGTACAATATTCGCAATAAACATGAATTTTTGTAATGGTATGTTAGGCCAAGGTACCGATACGCGGCGGTACGACGTAGCCATGCTGTATTATGTGTCGGCGCTTTACATTTTTCGTTGTATGATGCAGTTTTTGGGTTTAAGCCTCCGGGGAGCGGAGCTTTTTTATGTATTTTTCTTTTTTAATTTTTTTTCTGTCCTGAAAAACTTGGTCGCAAAACAGGACGCTTCGGTAGTTTGCTTTTTGGGTGCTCTGTTAGAAGAATCTAGAGGAGTCGGTTGACAACAAGCGCGCGTGCAAGAAGGTTATCGAGGTCTTCAGGGTGTAACATATATGTATAGCTGCTGTGTGTGAAATAAAGTAAACTATTTGTATTTCCGAATCCTCTCTATACCTTAACATGGTAGCATAGCGTGGTTAGTAGTTTTGCGAGCTATTTAGTGCGTGGTTTTTAGTCCTGCGAGTTAGTTCGAGTGAGTTTTAGTAAGGGAAGAAACGTTCAAAGGATATAAAATAAAAGAAAAAATACTTCGAGCACGTAGGAACGCTTGAGTAAAGGATAAGAAATCAATAAAAATGGAGAGATCGGAAACTATGATACCGTTATTTGATGGTGAGGATTACGGTATGTGGAAGAAAAGAATAACGATGTTTCTGAGGTATAAAGAATGTGATATTGTTATAACTAGAGTGAAGACTGAAACAGACAATCCAGACCGGAATAAAAAGGATCTGAAAGCAATAAACATAATTTACAGTGCCATCACAAATAGACAATTAGAATATATTAGGGAAGAAAAAACAGCGTATGAAATAATGAAAAAGTTCGATGAAATGTACTTGAAAGTGTCGACGCCACTACAGATCGTGTGCAGGAGATTGGAGAAGATAAGTCTCGATAAATACAGTGATCCAGCATCGTTCTTTAGCGATTTTGAAAAATTAATAAACGAATTAAAAGGTGCAGGCGCACAAGTGAGTAAGAGGGAAAAGCTAAATTACATGCTAAGTACGTTACCCGAAGAGTATAGCTACATAGCGGATATAATAGATGCAGTGAAAGAAGAGAATCAAACGGTAGCGTACGTGAAGATTAAAATAGAAATAGCGGAGAAGAAAGATAAATCTAATCGAGGAGAAATGAAAACTAACTTTCTTTGCTGCAAAAAAGGAAGAATGCTTCAAATGGGGAAGAGCAGGACATTTTGCGAGAGAGTGTCAGAATGGCGTCTAAGCGGGAAGCAGTAACAGTTATCGGCGTGGGTCAACACGTGGTCGCAGCAGAGGAAGGGGAAGCACTGACAATACGAGCAGGGGACGTGGAAACTTCCATCGTCAATCAGCAGCTGACACGAGCGAGTATGGTAACTCAGGAGCAGGCACATGGATGGCAACGGCGCATGCAGCACACGGCAGCGAGATGAACGAGATAAGTGATAACGAAATAATGTGGCTATTAGATAGCGGTTGTACCGATCACATAATTAACGATGTAAATTATTTTGATAAATTTATCGACCTTAAAGAACCGGTAAATATATATTTGGCCGATAATAGATCGATAAAGGCAATAAAAGTAGGAAATGTTATAAGCTATTTTGAAGCATTTGGAAAGCGAAACAAAAATAAAGTTTTTATATTTTATATTAATAATTTTATATTATATTATAATAATTTTATATTATAATATATTATATATTTGAAATAACCATATTTTAATAATAATATGGTTATTTCAAAAGGAAATATTGCAAAAATAATAGATGAGAACAATAAACTTACAGCTGTAGCGGTCAAAGAGAATGGAACATATAAAATGAAAAGTATATTGAAAGGGAAGGAGCAATTAGTAAACAGGCAAAAGGTTAAAAATATTGAGATGCGATAATGGAAGAGAATACTTAAACAATCGAATTTATAAATTTTCTAGGGATAAAGGTATCATAATAAATAATTGTCCAAAGTACGTACATGAATTAAACGGATAGCGGAAAGATATTCTTACGTCGGGGGACCCTCTACCTAGACCAGGCCATACACCGCGGGCCAGACGGAAACCAGATGTCCGCTTATCCTTGCTGCGTTCCCTCACTAGTCTCAAGAACCCATCATAAATCCCAGTAATTTGCTAGCTAAGGTGCTTCAGACCGAACAAATATCTTTTTTCCAAATTATATTCTAAAGACTACTGTCTACCACGGCTTGACAAGAGAAAATTAGTTTTTCTTGCGTACGATGCTTCCTACTGGCAACTTTCCATCGAGGGCGGCTAAGACCCTTCCTAGTCCACCAACCTTCGTTTATCCAATCAGAAGCAATGTATACTGCCCTCTCTTTCCTGACCAAAAATGTCATGAACAAATCCGATGGTCCCGTGAGCTAGACACACCCATCGCTAGCTTTTCTTCGACACAGCATCAGCACTCAACTTTACTTCTTCTACACCGCTAGAAAAGTCAACTTTACTTCTTCTACAACGCTAGCAAAGTCTAACTCACATCAACTATCTAAGTCGGTTCTCGTGCTATATTTCTATATATTATCATAATTGTGCCTATTATATTGCATTACGTTCTACGTCTTCTAGTTTTGTAATTTGTTTTCTGCTTGATCTTTACAATACCAAGCCTTGTGTTTCAGAAATTGCTGTTTTATAGAAATTTGATACGTTAAATACTGTACACATATATATGTCGGAGATGAAAGGACACCGAAGCCTTCCCTTTGGAACATTGGGAAAATCCCCTAACATTATAATATAGATTCTAATCATAACCGTAATTAAGCAACTGTCGTCATTCAATCCGATTGTATTTTTTTTTATTTAGTCGTTTACATTCACAATTTGTTCGATTTGGACATTTGGTAGAATTTTTTGGCTGTTTGATTATCATGTGCGTGGCTACCCCCAGCGGGGTACCATCTTCGTGTTTGTTAGGTCATATCCTTTGTGAGATCTGTTGAGTGTTTCCTTTTTAGTCTTCCTTCTATGCTTGAT